>OX359269.1:7500-150000 GCA_947179155.2 Hedera helix | reverse complement strand
CGATAATAATAATATTTATATTTTATAATTCCTTAATAATAATAATATTTTTATTTTTCAAATTTTAATCTAATTTTTAGTTAGTAGTAGTAGTAGTAATGATAATGATAATAATAATGATTATAATAATAGTAATAATAATAACAATAATAGTTATAATAATAATAACAATAATAATAATAATATCCATAATAATAATAATACCGATAATAATAATACTACTGATAACTACAACAATAATAATAATAATAATATCGATGATAATAATATTTATAATTTTTATATTTTATAATTTTCTTAATAATAATACAGATAATAATAATATTTTTATTTTTTGAATTTTAATTTAGTTTTTCGTTATGCCGTGCCTTCAGGCACGGACAATTACTAGTATATATATATATATGGGTAGTGATCCATAGTAAGTGTTTGCTATCGACACTATTCCAACAAACAAATCTCTCACTGTTTATAGTAGGATCTAATGGCTAGGACGAGTGGTTGTCAGTTTGGCTAACTGGAAATGATTAGGTTGCCCTCTAATTTGGTTTTGGCTTGGCTGCATGTAGGAGTTGCGGCCAGTCTAAACTTAAAAATTTGATGTCTCAAATATAAATTTGGCTTGGCCATAATATAAATATATCTCTACTATTAGAATGTAATATAAAATTAAAAAAGATGTCTTAAAATATAAAATGAAAATTTATTATTTCTAAATGTTCTATGGATTTCTTTGATTTATTAAATTTATTAATTTTGTGACTTAATATTTCGTACACAAGTAGAATTCACGTGTTATAATTAGTTAAATTATATTGATATGATGTTAAAATATACCTTTTTATGTTATACATGCCTTATTAAAACAAAATTTTAGATATTAATTAAATTAATTTAAATGTTTTTTTAAAAGTTAAAAACAGTTTTAGAAGGGGTAAATATAATGACAAATTGAAAGTACTCTAATATTGTAGATATGAGTTTCTTCTTCAATTTTGAACTTATGAAAAATACGTTGTTTTTGTTTTGGCTTGACTGCATATAGGAGTTGAGGCTAGGATAAAATCCAAAGTTTAGACCGACTGCAACTCCTACATGCGGCCAGGCCAAAGCCAAATTAGAGGGCAACCTAGTTATTTCCAGTTAGCACTCTGGCCGCATGTAGGAGTTTCATTGGCCGCATGTAGGACACACGGCTAGGGCCCCCCTCCTAGTCATTAGATCTTGTTATGAACGGTGAGAGATTTGTTTGCTGGAAGATAGTGTCCATAGCAAACGCTTGCTATGGATCACACACGCACACACACGCACACACACACACACACACACACACACACATATATATATATATATATATATATATATATATGTATATAAAATATGTAATTATGAAATTCTTAAAATTCATGCCCCACTCTAGAAAAACAGTTGCAAATAATGTGAGACAAAGGGAGAATCTAATTATCTCGATATTTTTTGAAATACCTCATAGGTAATTGCCACGTATACTTACATTTTGTATTTTCGACGACCTATTTTTAATATAATTAAATATATAATATTTGAATATCTAACATATATATGTATGTATGTATGTATATAATATCTAAATATGAACTGTTAAAATTAATGTCGAGTTGCATATAATGTGGGACGGAAGGAGTGTCTAATTATCTCAATTTGATTTTGAAATACTTCGTAGGTAACTATCATTATCTCCTTGTATCTTTGAAATTTTCTCGTGCAGTTTTGCTTTTTAAATATGTGGATATTTGTATTTGTACCGTATTGAATTTTTTAGGAACATTATGTTTGTCACTAAGAGAGGATTTTGTGAAATTTTCTTCTTACTTGAACTGGATATTTGCCAATTGAAAAAATGGCTCACCCGTTGGATATATGTATTTATGATGAGGAAAGAAAGAAAAAAATACAGAAATTTATTATTAATTTTATATTATTATTTAGGAATAAATATTGGATTATTAATGTAATTATTTAGTAGGATATTCTAGGAGAGTTTTATTTTAATTAGGAGGGTTTTATTATAGTATTAGATTTTAATTAGGAGATTGTTTCATTTTTAAATTAGGGTTTTTACTTAGTTCCCAAGTATTGAGTTTTCTATATAAGCATTATAATACCTCATTATTTTTCAGATTATGAAATATGAATTGATTTGAGACTAAAGTTTTGTGCTTGTACGTGTTTCTTTACCGATTTTTTGTGGGGATATGTATCTTATTCCTTATTTCCACTTTGTCCTACATCATTTTGGTATTAAGAGTCAAAATTCTTGATATCTTTTGATTTTAACCAATTCCTTCCTACTATAATTTACACCAATATCCGATGTGACAACGTCGTCTCAAAACTTATCCTGAAATTAAAAATAAATAAATTGGTACTCCGTTTCTGGTAAATTACAGTTTGGTACCCCAAGGGTTTCTACAGTTTTCCAATTTAGTCCCCTAAGTTGTTGAAAATATTGAAATACCCCTAAACTATTAACTTTTTACATATTAGTCCTTGTACTTTTATTTTTTTACAGCTTAACCCTTGAAGTTTCATTAATTTCATATCAATCCCTGTACTTTAATTTTCTTCAATTTTAGCCCCCGAAGCTTTATTAATTTTTATTTTTTAGTTTAGTCCCTGTTAAAAAAAATGCATATCTACGATGTCTTCCAAGTTTGATGATCAAGACTTTCTTTGGGCTAAGTTAAAGCAACTTGAGTATCGAATCTTTGTCACATGCGAGCACCTTAAAAGGTCTTGTGTTCCGTGTAGTACCGAGTATTGGGAATTATGTGATGAGTTTGCACTATTTGAAATAAGTCGTGCAAATTTTAATCACATTACGAATACATAACTGCATGCTATCGTCCATAATTTGTTCAAGCGCAAGGAAATGTTCATCCTAATCATGTTTGTGCAACTAAAGCGACGCGTTCACAAGAGGAGACCTGCAAAGTAAATTCTTTCAAGACAATTGATGAATGTATCACAACACTTAATCGTGTCAATAATTAATATAAATTTGGTGAGTATAAAGAAGAGTAGGTACTCTCACATATTGATGCTCGTGAGAAACATGAAGCGGAAGGTAAGTGTGTTGAACACATTGCCGATTTAGATATAATTTGCATGGAAGAAATTGAAGTTAAGTTTGACTCCAAATGTGAAAACATCAAGGAAGATAAAGTTGAGGTCAACCATGTTGATTTTGTTTTTTCCGTTTGATACATCAAAATGTCAAGGTACTTCAAATTTCTATATTATGTTGCTGATGTTTACAAAAAATGTGCTCATGACATTGAACATTCGAATGCGCTTGTTTTGTTAGAATGTATCGCCTGAACTATGATTTATTATTCTTCGATATTTCAAAATTTGAGAACTAGTTTTTTTCAAAAGTGAGGAGAATGATGCGGAAAGGAAGAATAAAATATAGAAATTTATTATTAATTTTATATTGTTATTTAGGAATAAATATTATATTATTAATGTAATTATTTTAATTAGGAGAGTTTTATTTTAGTGGTAAATTTTAATTAGGAGATTGTTTTCTTTTTAAATTAGGGTTTTTACTTAGTTCCCAAGTATTGAGTTTTCTATTTAAACAATACCTCATTATTTTTCAGATTATGAAATATGAATTGTTTTGAGATTCAAGCTTTGTGCTTGTGTGTGTTTCTTAATCGATTATCTGCGGGGATATGTATCTTATTCATTCTTTCCACTTTGTCCTACATCAATTTATGATATACTTTTTATTTCCCGTTAAATTAGTGAGACTGAGAGTGGTTCTAAACTAGTGAAAAAAGTAAATAGGTGGTAATATATATACGTTTAAATTTATTATGAATAACATGCATATAAAATGAGAAAGCTGCAGTCCATTTTTTCTCTTTTATTCTTTTTAGCCAAGAAGTATCCTTTTGACTCTTGAATTCTGAGTAGGCTAGTATGAACATGGTAGAATCATTATTAGAGGCGAGTAGCTCCCAATGTGATGCACATTGGATTGGGATATTAATCACCTGTATAAAATTTTCCAGGCATGTAGTATGCTCGACCAGGCATGTAGTATGCTCAACAATTTCTGTTTTATTCGAACAACATTCGTTTGCCAGTAATGGTTGCCATCGATCATGCTGTCTGCCTAAAAATAATGAAGGTTTGTGGGGATTTTTGTGTATTCAAATTATTAAGAAATGGGGACCAAATATTGTCAAATATGTGAAGGCGCTTGCAATGAAATTTATTAACTTGGGTTCTATCCATCCCTTTTATCTGGTTCCTGTGACCCTTATCATATGCTGCAAAAATATTAGATGCTAAATCAAATTAAAAATCACCTCTTACAGATTTCATGATAATAATGGGATTGGGATCACATTGCTCCATGATTTGACACAACTGCCCAAGAATAGACAAAAGTGCAGGAGGAGCTTATAGGTGAAATGTTGTCATTTTGCATCTCTAACAGAAGACTGGGGAACTGGTGACCAATCAACATGCATGCTATAACATGAAGAACAAATTCCGTGATGTGAAATCTGCTTCTTTGTCATCATCTCTCTAAGATTCCTATAAGCTATTTTTCTTCTTCAATATGGGGCTAAACTAAGCTATCAAAAAAGAAAAAGAGAAAATCTCTATGGGAATAATAATTTGGAGAGCCTTCTTAAATATCAACTCTAGTGGTGGAGTAGAATTGTAAATATTTTTTCCAATAGTGAAATTACGAGTGTCTGATTATATTTTGCTCGTATTTTGAATTTATACCATCATAGGACATGTTGATTTTATTCCATTATGAGATGAAGTTTAATCTTTAGATTGCCTTTTGCAGGTTCGGGGGTCAATTCCTTTACTATGGGATCAGATTGTTGACCTGACATATAAGCCTAAGTTTGAGATTGTGAGGCTTGAGGAAGCAGTGAGTAGCATTATATATCAATTCAATATTCTTATATTGCCTTAACATCGTAACTGACAGATGTTTTTTCTGAAGCCTCGAGTTGCTGAGAGACATTTTTTGGACATGAGGAAAAAATATGGGAATGTTATAGCTGTTGATCTTGTCAACAAGGTATACATTTTCATATCTTATCGTAAAATTTTCTATAATAACTCTTGTGATACCACCACTGCCGAGTTTTAGGCTTTTAGCACATTTTTCTTCTCATAAACTGTTGAGTACTCTTCTTATGTTTTCCAATTATTTGAGTTAATATTGATTGACAATTTGAATTTATCTATAACTAGCTTAATACCGCGTGCAAGGCACGAGAAAATTTTCTCCTACTCCATTATCATTACTTTCTCCATTCCATAAAAAGAGATGCATTTTAGCTTTTTAAAATCAATTTGCAAAATTCTTAAACTTTAAAATAATTGATTAATTTAAGTTTTAAAAATATTTTTATATTTTAGGAATACTTTTTAAAATTAAAAAAAATTAATATCAATTTTAATATATGTGAAGAAAGGCAGAACTGAGATTGTGATAATTCCTTCATATATTTTTTCTCAATTACATTAGTTTATATAAACTAGTATATCAATCCCTAATTTACAGTTATGGTAATCCCTAATTTACAGCAATGTATACACACTAATTATGGGATAAGATTAACTACAATTATGGGAACAGTATCTTCTAACACTCCCCCTCAAGTTGGTGTATAGATGTCTCGCATACCCAACTTGAAACATAATGGATGAAACATCTTGATACTAAGACCCTTAGTCAAGATATCAGCAAACTGATGTTCTGTTTTGACGAAAGGTAAGCAAATAAGGCCACTAGTCAATTTTTCTTTAATGAAGTGCCTGTTAATCTCAATGCGTTTCGTTCTATCATGCTGTACTGGATCATTTGTAATACTAATGACTGCCTTATTATTACAAAATAACTGCATAGGCCTTTTAGTTATAACACCCAAATCTTTTAGCAAGGTTCGAAGCCACATTAGTTCACATGTACCCAAGACAATAGCTCGATATTCAGCCTCAACACTGGATCTTGCCACCACAGACTGTTTCTTACTGCGCCAAGTAACAAGATTGCCCCTAACAAATGAACAGTAATCGGATGTAGATTGACGATCCTTTATAGAGCTAGCCCAATCTGAGTCGGAAAAAGCTTCAACTCTCATATGACCATGTGGCGCGAACAATAAACCTTTTCCAGGAGTAGACTTGAGATATCTCAGAATTTTGTAAACAGTTTCCATATGACAATGTCGATGATCATGCATATATCGACTCACTATTCCCACAACATAAGATGTATCAGGTCTAGTATGAGAAAGGTATATCAATCGTCCCACCAAACATTTATATCTTTCTTTATCAGCCATAGGTCCTGTGTCACCTATTAGCTGATGATTTAACTTCAATAGAAGAATCTGCAGGCTTACATCCCAACATACCAATTTCTTTTAGACGATCAAGAACATATTTCCTTTGAGATAGAAAAATCCCACTGGAACATTTTGCAACTTCAATACCAAGGAAATATTTCAAAGGACCAAGATCTTTGATCTTAAACTCTTTAGCCAGACTCGCTTTGAGATTAATTATCTCTTCTCTATTATCTCCTGTCACCACAATGTCATCAACATAAACTATAAGAATGGTAGTCTTACCTTCTGTCTGTTTGACAAATAAAGTATGATCTGCTCGACTTTGCTTGTATCCAAATCTGATCATTGCTTTATAGAATCTACCAAACCAGGCTCTGAGAGATTGCTTCAAACCATATAAAGCATTTCACAGCTTACAAACCTTATCCCTGCCCCCTGGTGGTAGATGAGGCAAAACTAGGGGGTATTTTCATGTATACTTCCTCCTCCAAATCACCATGAAGGAACGCATTTTTTACATCCAGTTGCTGAAGATCCCAGCCGAAGTTTGTTGCACATGAGATTGTAGTACAAACAAAGTTCATCTTTGCCACGGGAGCAAATGTCTCCTGGTAATCAATCCCATGGGTTTGAGTATACCCTTTTGCAACTAGTCTGACTTTGAGTCTCTCAACTGCCCTATTTGGCTTCTGTTTTACTGTATATACCCATTTGTACCCAACTAGTTTTTTTCCATAAGGAAGAGTAACTAGTTCCCATGTATCATTCTTTTTCAGGGCATTCATCTCATCTATGATAGCCTGTTTCCAATTCTTATCACTAATTGCTTCTCGCCACCCCTTAGGAATATATATTGAAGTCAAGGAAGAAACAAAGGAGTGATAGGATGCAGATAATCTATTATAGGCTAAGAAATTAGAGATAGGATGTTTAGTATAAGATCTAACACCTTTTCTAAGAGCAATAGGAAGGTCAGTATCATCAGAAGAACAAGTAGAAGTAGGGTTCTCACCATTAGCATTATCCAGACTAGGTTTTAAGTAGGGTTGGTGTAGTGGTGCAGAAATGGTGACCTTATTCTTGCTTCTTCGAGCATAGGTCCTCAACTCAAGCTCATTCTGTCTAGCATATGGCTCCTGTAACTCCCTTGTGTAGATTTATCAGAAACAACGACAGGAACATGAGAAGAGTTTATAGGATAAGATGGTATAGTAGAACTTGTAAATTTATTAGAAACAACGACAGGAACAGGATAAGAGTTTATAGGATAAGATGGTATAATAGAACTTGTAATACTAGCCTCAGGAAGAAGCTTCTTCTCATCAATAACATCCTCCCCTTGAGGAGAAGGTGAGATAGAATAAAAAGGTTCCAATTCTCAAAAAGTTACATCCCGAGTGACAAATATTTTGTGTGAAGGAGGATGATAACACTTGTAACCTTTTTGGGTCAGAAAATATCCAATGAAAACACACCTAAGAGCTTTGGGATCTAATTTTTCCCGAGTGGGAGATTTATTATGAACATAGCACACACAGTCAAAAACGCGAGGCGAAGGAGAAGGACTAGTCATATGCTGAAGAAAAGAAATAGGATTTTTGTTCCCAAGAATTCGAGAAGGAAGTTGGTTTATAAGAAATGCAGCAGTCAGAACAGCATCTCCCTATAGAAATTTAGGCGTGTTCCTAGTGAACATAAGAGTGCGTGCTCCCATTAGTAAGTGTCGATTTTTCCTTTCTGCCACTCCATTTTGTTCTGGAGTTTTGAAACAGGAAATTTGAAAAATAATGCCATGTTGAGAGAGATAAGATGCAAAAGCATTATTATGACTATATTCACGACCATTATCACTATAAACAATCAAGCACCTCATTTTTTGCACGAAGAAAATAAATCCAAGTGACACGAGAATGACAATCAATAAAACTAACAAACCATTTATAACCAGAACAGGAAACAACCCGAGAGGGTCCCCACACATCAATATGTATAATAGCAAAAGATTCAGAATGTCGGCTATGAATAGCAGAATAAAAAGAACGTTTGTGTTTACCTAATTCACATGGTTCACACAAAAAATGAGTTTTATTTCATTGCTTAACTAAAGATGGAAATAAATATTCTAATATGAAAAAAGAGGGATGTCCCAAACGTTGATGCTATCGATGGAGAGAAGTTAGGCTGGATTCGGAAGTAGAGTGAAGAGCCTGAGTGGAAGACATGCTAGACGAGGGAACATCTAAATAATATAAGCCATCAACTGCACTACCACTGCCAATCTTCTGCCCCGTCACTAAGTCCTAAAAAATACAATGAGTTGGGAAAAAAGTTTCTGAATAGTGCAAGGATTCAGAAAGACGTTGGACAGATAATAAATTTGCTGTAAATGAAGGAATATGAAGAATATATGATAATGTTAATGTAGGAGTATAAACTACTGAACCACTCCCAGAGATAGAAGAAAGGGAACCATCAGCTACTCGAACCTTGCCTTTTCCAAAGCAAGACATGTATGAAGTAAAGAGGTTAGAGGACTCGGTCATATGCTCAGAAGCACCTGTGTCAATGATCCAACTAGGACAAGTTGAGGAAACATTAAAAGCACAAGAATGTATACCTGACTGGGCATAATGAGAGGAATATTGGGAATAGAACTTCCGAAAAGTCGAGATTTCCTCAGGAGTAAGAGCAGTAGTAGTGTCTGAAGCACTGGATGCATCAATAGGAAGTGTTGTAGTAAACACATGGGCCGGAGATCCACGCCCACGACCACTACCAAACCGATCTCCTCGTCCTTTAGGACATCCATGGAGCTTAAAACAACGATCCTTGGTATGGTTCTTTCCCCACAGTAGTCACATTCTCGGGATTCTATCTCAACAGGAGACTGAATGGAGCAGCCAGACTTAGGATACGAAGCAACCATGGCTGATCGATTAACCGAATTTAAAACCATCACCCGACGTCTACTTTTCTTTTGTTGGACTCTAGCATGGGCCTCTCGCAGTGATGGAAAAAGTGTCTGACTAATCAACTATGCATGAACTTGATCAAATTCTATGTTCAAACCATCTAAGAAATCCACAACTTTATTTTCACTAACAAACCTTTGATAAGAGGCGGCGTCTTCCAAACATTTGGCTAAGAAAACCCGGTAATGATCAAGCTCCTGCCAAAGTGCATTAATTTCTGCAAAATACTGTGCCATAGACTTCTCCCCTTGATCCAGCTCACGGATTCGTTTACGGATGTCATATGCATTAGACATATCATCAGAAACAGAGAAAGTTTGAGAGATAGCCTCCCAAAGCTCATGTACAGTGTCTAAGAACATGTAACTGCTCCGTATATTAGGTTCCATTGAATTAAAAATCCATGTTTTCACCATGGAGTTATCAGATTTCCATTCTTCTTGGGCTACACCTGCTTGTAGGTATGGTGATTGTACCATTGATGAAACGCTGCATACGGTTAGCTTCAATTGACATATGACATGCTTGAGACCAAGCTAGATAATTATTTCCATCCAACTTAAATGGACTTAGAACCAAAGCAGAGTTAAGATGATGATTTCTAATCAATTGTCCGTTATTGATGTCAGTAGTACCACCACTATTAATGGAACTAGATGCTGCCATGAGAAGGTAATATGAGCAACAAGAATATCCAAGGAAATAGCAACAAGGATGATTAAAGGCTCAGAAAAAAAATTTAGCAGGGAGTTTATTCCAAAGAAACAAGCAGTGCAACTAATACCAAAGAAACCTAAATCAAACAATACATAGCCACTGTAAAGGGGAAGAGAAGAGAGAGGCGAACATTCCAGCACTAGTGACGTCGCAACAAATGGACCACGCGCAGGCAGAAGGGGACGCGTGTCGTCGACAGGTGGCGCATGTGGTGGCTCGTGAGAGCGCGTGAGGCAGTGGGTGCTGGAGATGCTTTTCTGGTGGTGGTCGCCTGGCAGTGTAGAGTCCTTTTATGGCCTCAATTTCTTCATACAAGCTTGTCTTACTAGATTTCTGAAGTAAAAAATAGCAAGCAACGAGTGGGAAAGAAAAAAAAAATAAAGTGCTACGGACTAGGCTCTGATACAATGAAGAAAGACAGAATTGAGATTGTGATAATTCCTTCGTACATTTTCTCTCAATTACATTAGTTTATATACACTAGTATATCAATCCTTAATTTACATTTATGGTAATCCCTTACAGCAATGTATAAACACTAATTATGGGATAAGATTAACTACAATTATGGGAACAATATCTTCTAACAATATGTTTTAAAAGATTTCAAAAGGTCAAAATGGAATTTTTTTGGTACACTTTTAAAAATAATTTTATGTTAAAATTTACTATTTTACATTTGTTTTATTTATTTTAAAACTAATTTTCAATTTTCAATTTTATCTTTTTAGGATTTAAAAAAATAAAATATCAACTTTTACTTTAATGTTATAGCAAGAGTAATTATATTTTTTAGTGTAAATTAGTTACTAAGTTTGAGTTTAAGAACAATTAAAATACCTGTAAATATTTAGTACTTAAAGGGTATAAATGAATTTATTATAGTATCCATAAGCAATGTATATTTGTAATAAAGTTTGAAGTATTTCAGTTTTGATTCTTCTATATAGGGAGTCACTATACATCTTATTATTATTATTATTATTATTATTATTATTATTATTATTATTATTATTTATTTGGGGTGAGGTGGGGAGGGGTGAGGGGTGGGGGAGGAAGTTGAACTCAAGCTTCCACTGAGAGATGGGTGGGTCCATAGTTGTCAAATCGTGTATCAAAAACTCTCGTATCGTATTTCGTGCATCGTATCATAAGATACAGAAATAAAATAAAAAATATAGTAATCTATATTTAAACATATAAAACACAAGTTTGACTATATATAAAAGTAGTTAAGCAAATATTATTATAGAATAAAAATAAAATTTAAAGTTTTAGCTAAAATACTTTAAATTGATTTACTAGATATTATTTGGGTTAAATAAACTTTTTCCCCACTGTACTGAACATCAATTTACATATGCATTACTGAACTGATTTTTTTTACAATCGCATCACTGTACTTGATTTTTTTTACAAAAAATGATTTTTTCTACAAAAATTGAATTTTTCGTCCAAATTTGTTAAAAGTTAACGGATGATGTGGAGGCATGCCACGTTAGCAGTCCGTTAACTTTTAACAGACTTGGGCGGAAAATTCAATTTTTGTAAAAAAATTTCAGTACAGTGATGTGATTGTAAAAAAAATTAGTTCAGTGATGCATATGTAAATTGGTGTTCAGTACAGTGGGGAAAAAGTCACGTCATGCGTTAACTTTTAACAGATTTGGACGGAAAATTCATTTTTTGTAAAAAAAATTCAATTGAGTGATGCATATGTAAATTGGTGTTCAGTATAGTGTGGAAAAAGCGATTTAACCCGATATTATTTCAGTAATCTTTATAGAGTAATAAGAGAAAACAAAAATTCAAATTCACCTTTAATTTATAAAATAAAAGAGAATAATTCAAATTAACAAGTGGAGATTTATATATTTGCTTTATAGAAAGTGACATGAAAAAAATAGAGCAACATTTTTAATTAGATATAATACCCTAAAAAGTGATTAAAGGATCATGAAGAAATATAGAATATGTTTGTGCTCTAAAACCTCTTCAATTGAAATATTAAAAGGCTTAAAAGTTTTGTTTTTAGTCTTTTAGTTCTGCATGATTTTTTTTTCAAATTGGTTGCTTTTAAAAAGTATTGTGAATTATTGTATCGAATCGTAATTGAATCGTAAGATACGCTATTATTTTAGATTCATCTTGCGATACGTATCAAATTGTCTCCGTATTGTAAAATACGTATCGCGTATCGTAAAATTTTGACAACTATGAGTGGATCATAGTTAATGTTAAATTAAAAATATAGTAGACTTTAGTTTTATAACTCTATAAATTTTAAATATTTTTTATAAGCTTTTAGTAATCAAGATATTTTAGAGTCTATGAGAGGTCTCTATTTTTTTTTTCAATTTTATATATTATAACCTATAGATTTGCCTTTTTTTCAATATCAAAAAATAAATCCAGTATATATTTTGATTAGTGCGAGTAGTGTATTATTTTAGTTCAACCACTAACTATAGAAAAATACATATATATTTCTAGTATCAATTTAATCCTCTATAAATTATAAAGAGTTCCATTAAAATTATTTTTATCAAAATATGATAAATCAAGCAATTTGGTACTACATTAGTTAATAAATTTGATATTTTAATACATTAGTTAATATAAATATGAGGAAAGCGGCATAGGGGATCAACGACCAAAAAATAAGGGCGAGAGAAAATCTTTTGATAACATTTTAATCAACAATCTATGATGATTATATTTCATATACGACTGTGGTTTGATTATTATTTAATATTGGATTGGAAACCTGATTGGTTTAAATTTTTATAAAACTATTTAATTAGATCTGAATATGTATCATAATAATACTATAATAAAGTTCACGGGAATCGAACATGGTATTTTTTTAATGCTTGCACGGTCTGTTCATAAAACTAAGAGTTTGATTAGGTTTTGACTTTGATAGTTTGACTAGGATTTGGTCTAATAATTTGAGCAAGAAGTTGATTATGTTTCGGTATGTTTTTTTATTGCTGTACTTTTTAATTACTTTTTAAGGACTTTGGGATATTTAGTAATTAGTGTTTTAAAAATATTGAGTTATAACATGGGTGCTTTCTCTTTTCGACTTCTATATATTGTGTAGATATCATGGCAAATTGGCAATTAGTGTCATAGAGTTAAAATTTGATACACTTACTGTGTATACGCGAGCGATTTAGGCTCATGACACGTTATTGAAATAAGGATAATGATGTCCAATATAGGTACTTCATTAATGAGGTGTTGTGACCATAACACCGCTTGTGCATACACTAACATGGTGTATGAAACTTTAATTCAAGTGTCATAATGTCTATAGTTATCTGATCTTCTAAAGCACAAGTAAATTAAAAAGTATTCATAAGATTGACAGAGATAATCCCTAAATTAGTCTCATATTATAGCTGTTTTTCACGTTTTTAAGTTTTTTTCCTCGCAAATTTTGTTCTCAAATTTCATAGTTTTTGCAATCTCAGTCCAAACTCACAAAAATAGAGCAATTGAAGGGGAGTAAACGTGAGAAACAACCATTCTTTTAGGATTAAACCTGAAAAACAGTTATAGTTTTGAGACTAAATGTGTAAACCAGCTATAGTTTGGTGACTAACATGAAAACAACTACAATTTGAGGACAAAATAAGCAAAAGAATTAGTTAGGAGACTAAACGTCAAAAAAACTATAGTTTGTGGACGAACGAAAGGATTATTAGTTTGAAATATTGAATGATCCATATTTAGCTAGCTCCAAGTGCTTGGGATCACTAGTGAATATATACATAGGTAGGTGTATAGGAGGGTGTTTTTCACTATTGCATTGGCAAGAGGTGGTGCGTTTGCACGAATGGCTAGGCTGGTGCTGTAGGTAACCTTTCTTATTGCTGTCTGATGATTATTTCCATGTTCACTTTTTTGTGAATTAGTGTACATTTTCCTTTCAATTTGAGTTCCTTGTTTGTTATGAAATTGTTATATTTGATGATCAGCATGGTGGAGAGGGCCGCTTAAGTGAAAAGTTTTCCAATGCAATGCAACACGTTGCAGGTGATGATGTGAGGTACAATCTCCTCTTTTACCATTTTTTTTTCATTGACAGACCTTATACCTCTTATTTATTGGGCTAATACTTGCCTAATTTGCAGATATTTGCACTTTGATTTCCATCGCATTTGTGGGCATGTCCATTTTGAACGTCTTTCTATGCTTTATGATCAGATTGAGGATTTTCTGGTAAAAAATAGGTATGTTTATTTTAATATGGAAAAAGACTACTCAAGGTGTTATGAAATAATCCTCCATCCCACATTAAGTGACTTGTTTCAATTTTGGGGTGTCCCATAATAATTGACTTGATTTTAGGTGTTCATGTATAATCGCTTTAAATGCATGTTGGTCTGATCAAGGAAATATTACTTCTTATTTGAAATTTTGCTTCAAAAGGGCAAATGGAAGTAAAGTATGATTATCTTGTCAAGCACTCCTTCTTAAACTGTGCGCCTGGCTGCCAGCATACCTACTTCTTTATTAGTTCTTTCTCTGAGGAACATTATTATTTGTTTTGTTCATGAAACCTATTTGTAACTTAAGTTTTAAGGGCTATCAAGGTAAATGATTCAATTAAGTATTAAATATGCTTCTTGTTGAGCATACAGTGTAGAACCTGATACACTGATAAAGAATTATTTTTTAATTTTCAATGAAGTATTATAGTTTTTTAGTTATAGCAGGCACTTTATTTTGGATTCGTTATTAAGAATTTTATTTGTAGTAAATTAGGTTATTTATTTCAGAATTTAGGTTTTTATGTTCTATATAAAGTGGGGTAAATATTTTTTGATAGCCTGATGATAGGTAAATATAGCCCCAAGTATGGGGATTGGAACAAGTGAACTTGCTATATACAGTGATGTAATCCCATCATTGATCAATATAGTTAAATATTTTCAAATAAAGTTGTGTGCTTTTGTGTGTTTCTATCGATTCCTTGTAAGGATAAGTTCCTCACTTCACATTTCTTTTTCCTTGCTATACCCTTCTCCTAGACCCTTCTAGTACTTGTCCCATAGCAAATTTGTATAAGAGCTAAACTTGGTACTATTTTTTTCTCTTTTTTTACTAACTTGATACTATTTGATTTTCACCACTCTACTTTTCTTTACCTAAAAAAAACCCTAACCATACTCCATTGTCATCAGAAAATCCATCCAAGTCCACCTCTATCCGACCTCACTTACTACCATCATAGGCCATTTTGCCTGTATGTTCTATCGAACCTAAATTATCCAAATTCATTTTTTCTTGAAAAAGATATTGTTCATAACCATATATTGTTCGTTAGTGACCATTCGTTGTATATTATTTAGTAGAGGTTAGATCCCTTGTAGTTCAGTAATTTATAATCAACCCCCTTGAACTTTAAATGTTTGGTATCTTGCTTCCCATGAGTTAGTGAGTTAGACATGATTATTTGTACAGAATAACAAGAATGGGTCAATTCATAGATCTGTGGGCTTTGATTACCAAAAAATAGAGACTTTACAAAGAAAACCCAAGTAAAGGATAGACTAGTATTTGAACTTTCATTCTTTTTCTGGATGATTTTGTCAGTAAAAACCCTCCAGAAAAGTCCGTTCGGGAAAAATAAGCGGAAGAGGGGGGGGGGGGGGGGGGGGGGGGGGGGAGAGAATTCCACCAATGTGTAATTTCAACACTGAAACTCTAAATTTCTTATGGAATCAAATAATGCTACTCAGGCATCAAGTTTATGTTGGGGATGCACGAATCAAAATTATTGTTTGTAATTTTTGATATATACCTGAATAGGTCTGATTACTATTGGATATTGTGTGAAGAGGTCGAATGGATGACCATAACTTGAAGGCTTAATGACAAGAAAAATAATAACTTCCATTTAATCGTTTATTCTTTAAAGTTTTAAATTGGGTAAAAATTGATGTATATAGGGTTTTTATTATAATACTTGGAGATTTGTGGTATTTTAGGTACTCTATTCAAGTATTTAAAGTAAGTAGTCCTTTTATTCAAGTTATTAGGGTAATTGATCTTTTGAATTATTTCTTGTTCGATTACGGTTTTTTTTCCCTTTAAATTCCAGTTATAATCCCCAAGATAAACACAAACGATTATTATGTTGAGATAATTCATAAATTTGAGTGTTCGATTGTGATCAAATTATCTTGGTTTAGATCTAAGAGATCCTAGTGGGTTAAGTGCGGACCATAATATTATTATTATTTTTTTTTGTCATTTTAGCTACTGCCAGCCTATTCAGCCTTTCCAGATTGATGTCTTGCATCATTATATGGCTAGGATATAGGCCTTTGGGGCCCTTCTTAGCCTCTTTAATGTGTTTATTATGTTTATTAGGTTATATTAGAATTATTTTATTTTTATTTTTTGTTTAAAGCTTGTAACCCAAACGTTGAAAATTAGAGCTAAATTATTTGAAATAAAGTTGTGTCCTCGAGTGTAGAGTAATCCCGCCAAGCAACACAAATTTGATGGTAATGGGGACACGGGTAATGGGACACAGGAAATTCACACAGTAGTGTCACACAAACTAAATTAATTCTATATTTCAATGTATAAAAAATAATGAAATACATCCTTATTTATAATACTCCTACACAACTCTCTTAACCTAAATTGGACTAAAAAGACTGATACAAATTAAATAAGGTAACTACAAATTAAAGAAACTAATTAAAATACAACTTCTAATTAAAATACATCTAATTTGTGGGCTTAATTCATGGCTTCCAAAGCCTTTTATATTGCTCTAACCTAGTCTTGTAGGTTCGTTGTCCTGCATCAATTCTCCACTGAGAAAAACTCGACTTCGTCGAGTTAGCAACACAAGAATAGCCACATCTGATCACCAAGGAATTCTTTGGTGTCTTACATCATTATATGGCTAGGATATAGGCCTTTAGGTTCTTAGCCTCTTTAATGTGTTTATTATGCTTATTAAGTTATATTAGAATTGCTCCAACCTAGTCTTGTAGGTTCGTTGTCCTGCATCAATTCTCCATTGAGAAAAACTCGACTTCGTCGAGTTAACAACACAAGAACAGCCACGTCTGATCACCAAGGAATTCTTTGATGTCTTACATCATTATATGGCTAGGATATAGGCCTTTAGGTTCTTAGCCTCTTCAATGTGTTTATTATGTTTATTAAGTTATATTAGAATTATTTTATTATTATTTTTTGTTTAAAGCTTGTAACCCAAACGTTGAAAATTAGAGCTAAATTATTTGAAATAAAGTTGTGTCCTAGAGTGTAGAGTAATCCCGCCATGCAACACAAATTTGATGGTAATGGGGGCACGAGTAATGGGACACAAAAGAAATTCTCACAAAAACTCAATTAATTATATATTTCAATGTATCAAAAATAATGAAGTACATTCTTATTTATAATACTCCTACACAACTCTCCTAACCTAAATCGTACTCTAATAAGACATACAAATTAAATAAGGTAACTACAAATTAAAGAAACTAATTAAAATACTTATAATTACAATACAAAATCTAATTTATGGGCTTAATTCATGGCTTCTAAAACCTTTTATATTGCTCCAACCAAGTCTTGCACACTTGTCCACGGGCTCGTTGTCCTGCATCAATTCTCCTCCACTGAGAAAAACTCAACTTCGTTGAGTTAGCAACACAAGAACAGCCACGTCTGATCACCAAGGAATTCTTTGTAAGGTTTAATTGTGGCATGTCGAGAGCACAAGTAAGAGTGAACTTGGTATTGCCCTCAACAATTGAATAAGTATTAGCACGAGCATCATGTTGTGCGTGACGATCCCATAACCATGTACGCTATAAGATAATGTGAAACTTTAAAGGGTATAACATCATACATAACAGTATCCTTAAGCTTTCTAACTGGTAATGTAACCAAACACCTATGGGTAACCCACAACTTTGTATTGGTAATCCATGCAACATCATACGGGTTCGAATGAAGTCCAACTCTTAACCCAAGCTTCTTGACTGCTTCCTCAAAAATAACATCAGTACAACTCCCATCATCAATCACAAGGGAGCATACCTGTCCTGCACATTTAACTTGCGTCTAAAATATTCGCCCACAATGGATTTTAGGATCATCTTTTTGTCTCTGAGTAACAAGTAAGGGTCGAAGAACACCTAAACATTCTTTCAAATATGAGCATCAGCTTCCAAATTTTGTTCATCGGGCTCATACTCCACATCTAACGGTTGGCAAACCTCTTCATTCATGTCACTTTTCCCATCATCTTTGTTAGCAAGAAGTTGCGTAGAGGGAGAAGAGGCAACATTCATCTTTGGGGAAGGACACTCAAAAGACATGTAACTAAAACCACGACATTTATAGCATCGAGATGTATGGTTGTTGCTAGTACTAGAAGAACTTGGGGCACGATTAGGTCTGCTAGTAGCTGAAGGGTTTGTAAACGCTCTTTCCACTGGCCTACCTTTAAGAGGCTCCATAAAGGTCCGCTCACTTTGAGTTTGGACTGTTATTGGAGATTGAACAAAATTTCTTTTCAAATTATCTTCCACTTGAGTGGCAACCTGAATGACATCATCTAAGAGGAAGAGTTTACTCAAAGCTACACCACTGACAATCTCCGAATTTAATCCCCGACGGTACATGGAGATTAAAACATCTTCAATCTAAGAGAATTCAGACCTTGTAACCAAACTGTAGAATTTTGAAATATATTTGGCTATATATCGACTATATTGCACCAATTCAGTTAATTGCAAACACGCCTGTTGCTTATAATCTGGAAGCACAAAAAGTCTTGTTAAGACAGCTTTCATATCTTCCCATCTTCACTTGATGCAGCTGTATATAAATTTCGCTGATGATGATCACACCAAATATGAGTTGTCCCTATGATGATCACACCAAATACGAGCTGTCCCTTTCAACTTTGCATCAGCAAAGAAAAGTTTTCCCTTATCAGTTAATTCATACCAACAAAAAAAACTCTCTAAACTATGCATCCAATCAAAGAATGATTCGGGTTCTTGATCTCCAATTAAATCACCAACATCTAATTTTTCTCTTTTATCCATTGCATTCAATCGGGGGTTTGACACGTGAAAATTATCACGTAGATTTAGGTCCCTGCTGTGGTAGGAGTTTCATCTGATTAGGACCTGTAAGTGAATCTTCAAAATTTCGACGAGCATTTTTCTTTTCTTTATTTACGCGTTCCGTGAGTACATCAACTTTTGCCTCAAGTGATGTAATAAAGGTCTTAACATGTGCAATCAATGTTGCAATTGATTCTTCAATTCTTTTAAGATGCTTATCTTGTTGTGACATTTAAGAATTTAGCTTTACATTGGCTTCTCCGGCATTCACCATGGTTCTTACAAATAAAAATACTGACTTTTTTTTATCAGGGACTAAATTGAAGCTAATTAAAACTGTAGGGGCTGAAATATAAAAGATGAAAGTACAGGGACTAATATGTAAAGGTTTAAAATTTTGGGGCTAAAATGTAAAAATATAAAAGTACAGGGGCTAATATATAAAAAGTTCAAAGTTTAGGATATATTTTAAAAATTTATGAAACTTTGGGGACTAAACTAGAAAACTATGGAAACCTTGGGGTACCTAACTGTAATTTATCACGAGATATTTGTTTACATCAACAGGTTAGGTCGGCAGTCGGCAGACGACAGATAACTTTCCTTTTCTCTTTATTTCTTTTTTTTTTTCCTTTCGTTCTTTGCATTCGGTTGGTTCATAGGACGGCATAGCTACAATTAGCAGAGGCGGCGACGATGGTGCAATGGCGGCGGCACTGCTATTTCACAAGTACGTCGTCATCTTCTCCTCTCTCTGCTTTTCTTCGTCTATTCTTCTCTCTTCTGCGATCGTCTTCTGTTGCTGTTTGGCTCGACTTCTCTGTTTTTACCTTATTTTTTCTTCGATTATGATGATTGTAATGGAATCGTGAGTTGGTCGGCAAATCTAGCGTTTGTCAACAACGAGGGTCGAAGGTGTATTTTGGTTGCTATACCAGTTACTGGTACAAATTGGAATGAGAAAAGTTTGTTTAGAGTTACGGTTTAGGGTGGTGGTTAGGGTTTAGGCTCTGATAGCAAAATAATGGGGCACGATTAATGGGACACAAAGGAAATTCACACACTATTTCTTTTACAAAAACTCAATTAATTCTATATTTCAGCGTATCAAAAATAATGAAATACATCCTTAGTTATAATACTCCTAGACAATTCTCCTAACCTAAATTGGACTCTAATAAGATAAATACAAATTAAATAAGGTAACTACAAATTAAAGAAACTAATTAAAATACAACATCAAATTTATGGTCTTAATTATGGCTTTCAAAGCCTTTTATATTGCTTCAACTAAGTCTCGTCCACGGGCTCTTCGTGCATCAAATGGCAGATACATTTCCTACTAATTTTTTGCAGTTGAGTATTGTCTTGCCTGTTTGAAGAACAAACTACCTACCTTACTAATCAACATGCCCCCAATCACGTTGCTTATGCGAACAAATTATTTTGCACAATTAGTTTCGACAATTACACATAATCAACTGCTAAACCAAAATCACGGGAATTTGCTATGGAATATAGATTTCCATTCTAGATTTGATTAATGATTAGTCGCACCAACCATAACATAAATTGTACCATAACATAAATTGGAAAGGTTAAACATCAGAGTTTGCCTGAAAGATGAAACAAGGAAAGTTGCATTCCCAATTTTCTATTTGGAAGTGGGGGAATGATTGCATGACATAAACTTCATGACAACAATGAAAAGAAGAGATTTAGTTATGGGTTGTATACCTTCCTCTATTTGGAAGTGGGTGAATGATTGCACGACATAAACTTCATGACAACAATGAAAAGAAGAGATTTAAGTATGGGTTGTATACCTTCCGAGGATAGGAACCTACACCCTTAACCTTTATTTGTTTTTTCCTTGAACTCTAAATCTTTCTAGTCTTTGCACTGAGCATAGTAATACCTTGATAGGTGTCTGAATATATATTCATTATGTAAGTACTATTACAAATACCGAAGCCTTAGTATAGCTTAAATAGACATGAAGGCGCTTGCTATAGAAAAATTATGAACTATTAACGTTCCTTTTACATATTTATGGACGGATGTCTGGCATGACCTTTTTATGATTGAATGCTATTTGGGAAAGTATAACCCTGTAAGAATAAAAATCAACAAGAGAACTAGACTATTTTTGAAACAATAAGATCCAGGTAGTCTTAGAGAATTATCTTTGTACTAGTGATAATATTTTTCAATATGACAATTGATTCAGTTAAGATTCAACTTCCTCTTTAACAAAAGGTATAGCAACCCTAGTTTAACTCAAATTGAATCGTACAAAATCTCAATCAATTGTCCTAATAGTATCTTCTTGAGCTATCTTAGCTCACCACAGACTCGCCCAAAAAGTCATGATTGTAGGTACTAGTGGTAGTAGCTTGGGATCTTATATACATATTGAATTAACTCACATATGTTCAATGTGGGACTGTTGTGTTACAGTCTCCCCCAATTAAATACATGACATCCTCGTCAGGCTCCAATACTTAGCCATGTAGCCCAGAGTCCTCGGCTTTTTAGCCATTGTGTCCCCACCTTCGTCACATCCTTTGTCCATTATGACGTAATACTTGTCGTCTTCGTATCCCCATCTCTGGCAATCTAATCGGGTGAACCAACACAAGCTTTCAAGAATAGGCTCTTATATCATATGTAATTACCCGTGTCCAATCCCAAGTCTGAATCAAATCAAATCATACCAAGTCCCTATTCACTGTCCTTATAATATCTTCTTGGGTTACTTAGCTCATCACAGGCAAGTACTAGTGGTAGTAGTTTGAAACCATATATGCATATCAAATTATTCCACATTTTAATTTGTGACTGGAGTGTTGCATGTGGAACTTGGGTGAGCAATTAGCCAACCCCCGGTTAACCGAATAGTTACAACATGATATCTAGCACCAACTTTCTATGGAAAGTCAACTTCTTTGCTTTACAATTGCAAAACATGGTATTGGTTAAGCTGTGTTACATGGACTCTACAAAATAGAGTGGAGTAGTCGTGTCGACATGACATGGATGCGGGTATGGGATCCAAGTCAAAGGCTTGACTAGACCATGGGCTTGGCTTACTTTTCTGTCCAAACACAGTTTACCATCATCATTGCAGTCACTCAAAGCCCATCATCGCGGGCAAAGAGGAGAACCAATGAAAAAGAGAATAAGAGAAAAGAAGAAAGAAGAAAAAAGGAGAGAAGTCTATCAGTTGCTATTCCTCTTCCCTCTTCCTGCATACTTGACTCAAAAGCTTTCGTACTTGTAGTCGATTGCGAATTTTGAAGTTTTGCTTCAGTCGGTTAGGTGAGTTGTCCTACTGAGACACAGAGAGAGAGAGAGAGAGTTGCTGTAGGAGAAAGAGTCGAGTAAAGATTTGGGTAAATATGATTTTACATGCATAATTTCTAGTTATAGTCCCTCAAAACTTACAATCTTTGGACTTCCATTTGTTATATTTTACCCTTGTTTTCCTACCGTCTTTGCAATTATCTCCCTATAGGAAAAAATAATAAGCACTATATTTGTTGCATCCACGCACCCACGTATGTAAAATTTGATTTCTTTTATGTTGTGTCCACATATCCTATTATTTTAGAAGTAGACAAGTCTGACAGCTAGGCATTTCCCGTACACGAGTCTTGTACCTGAGTCATTCAAGATGGCTAGTTAGGAGACAACTCTCAATGCCATGTTGCAAGGATTGGAAACATGCATTTTTCTGTTAAGTCTCTAAAGTCAATTTTTCTCCCCTCCAAATTATTGTTGTTGAATATTGACTTCCATATTTTGTAGGTAGGAGCAGGAGCATAGGGCGGAGTTGCAGTCCCTTAAACTATTTTAATTTTCTTTTGTTCATATGACATTGTGTACTATTATTTAAAAATTATGGAGATGTTTATTATATAATTATCACCCATAATTATTTGGAAGAAAAAAATAAGGTTGAAATATATTGTATATTAGGTTCGCAGGAGCATAGAAGTCCCTGCAAAAAATGGTCAGTGGTCTTGCTTTGTGAGAGGTACCTTGTGCATAAACAGTTGTACTTCTTCACATTATGTACACCTGTGATAATGCTCAAGTGCCAACATCTGACCATATTTTTTGACCCAGTTGAGTCTCTGTTTCACTTTTATAATTGATTACTAATAATATATTCTATAATCTTTAAAGTTGTGAGTGTGTGCTTTGGTTGAATGATTGTACGATCACTTAAATTGAAAAAAATATATTAGACATTATAGATGATGAAACTATTGTAAAAAAATTTGAAAAATAAAAAGGTCAACGAATGATATAATAAGTAACAAACTGTATTTGTATTTTTGGAACTGGTATTGTTGTTTTGACATAATATCATTCATTTTGATATATTATGGTAAATTTCATTGGAAGTACTTCAGGGAATTGGAATTTCTTTTTCTAATCTATGGGTGGTCAGTGTTTCAAGAAACTTTGTTTTCTCAATACTCTGGCAAACAACAATAATATTTACTGACATACCTTATGTATTTTTGGTGGGACAGTAGTTCTGTAGATTATGGCATTCTATGTCCTGAAACTTTTTTTTATATGCTTAATATTAATGTTGGCTGAATTAATTGATTAATATCAATTTTTTGAAATGTTGAATATTTGACAGTGTTTTCTTTCTTGATCTTTTAAATAGAATGTTTATTTTGTGAAGTTATTTGTTGGCATTTTGTAAAACATTGTTCGTTAGTTGACTGAACCTGCCTTTCTATATATATATATTGAATTTATTTTCCCTTTGTTTCAAATGGTAGGTACCTTATGTTAAATGAAAAAGGAGAAAAGGTTGAGGGGCAAGTTGGAGTTGTGAGAACTAATTGTATCGACTGCTTAGACCGTACAAATGTGACGCAGGTTTGTCAACTTAATTTTTGGCTTATTGCATATATTTCTTTGTTTTAATGTGCTGTAGTATATGAGAGAAGGCTGAGGGGCAAATAGTAGGTACCTTCTATGTTGAAGGTGAGGATGCAACTAGTTGGGTCTCTGACCGTGAAAATCTTTGATATCTACAACGATAAGGAAAAAAAGATGGTTGCATAGCTACCATTAACCTTCATGGCTCGCCAAAAAGTTGGTAGAAGTCCTATTGTGTTGGAAAAATGAACGAGTACATGGGAGGAATTCTCACAGCAAGGTTCACAAAAATTGGACGTCAGAGTGTTTATTAGCAATTTAAACTTCTCAAGCAAGATGGAGCCCTTAAAGAGTACTATGATAAATTTGAGAAGTACAATGACCTCATGCTTTGTCAAATCCCACAACTCACAGAAACATTTTGGGGATAACTTTGTGGAAGAATTGAATGAAGAAAGCAAGAAGATGTAGGCATGAGTGAGGGCACTTGGGTACCCTCACTCATTCCTACAAGCTTGTAAAACCTAAAGCCCCAAGCTCAAGCATCAGGCTAGAGTGATGATAGACCCTGCACTCTTTATCCCAAACACCACCAAAAGAACCTTACCTAATCCAGTTCTAGCTCCAGCACAATAATTTCCTTGCTTTATCTTATCCTAAATCCACTTATCTGAGTCGTAAACCTATAACTTCCATCCAAGGAGATGAGAGAAAAGCTAAGGGTCTTTGCTTTTATTGCGATAAAAAGTACACCATCGGACACTTATGCAAGAAGCCTAAAGCTTCATTTGATGGGAAAAGAACAAGCAATTAATGAGTATGATATTCCTGCCATATATGATGAAGAAGTGGAACTGTATCAAGAAATTGACAAGGAAAAGGGAGCAAAGAGGAACATTAATTGCTTCGACTGCTGTCCATAATCCTGAAAAGCATAAGGAAGACCAAACTCTTGCATTTACAACCTCCTTGGGAAATCAAAGGATGCAAGTATTACTGGATGGAGGTAGTACCCTGAGTTTCTTGGATATAAATAGAACAAGACAACCGGGAGTAGAAAAAAGAGGAAATTGAACCTTTTAAAATGGCATTACCTAGTATACTGTCTGTTCTCTCTTTCTCTGCCCTTTACTTAAGCCAGTGTACAGGGAGGACGAAAATACATGATTAAGCAAATTATTATTTCCAGTATATTTCAGTTGAGTTTTATAATTATCTCTGGCTTCATCCTTGTGCATATGTATGTTCCTTTTGGTAACCTTGAGCTATTGTCAGAGCATGATTGGCCGAAAGATGTTGGAATTCCAACTTCGAAGGCTTGGTGTCTTTGATGCTGTCGAAACTATAGGCACACATCCAAATTTTGATGATAACTTTAAAATTTGTAAGTACTATTTGCCTTCAGTAGATCTTTAAAATGGATTTCAATGTTATTGTTGTCATTCAACTACCTTTGAGATTACTCTTCAAATGTTTATTTTAAACTTGATTTTTTTAATTTCTATTTTCAGTATGGGCTAATCACGGGGATGAGATAAGCATCCAATATTCTGGTACTCCTGCTCTGAAAGGAGATTTTGTCAGGTTATTTTCATGCATCTTTCTGAAGTTGCATTACATTCATGTGTGTGTAGTAGAAACTTCTGTGCTTATTATTGAAATGGTTGCTAAGAAGAATGTCATCTTTATGAATGAAATAGGTCAGATTCCTGTACTCTTTTTAGTATAATAAATGAACTATTTCTGGTTAGTTACTCTACAGAAAGTTCATACTTCTAATGTCCTTATCAGCTTTGGGAAGGTTATTGATCCCATGAGGTCTCTCTGTAAAGGTAGCATGTAACTCTTGAACACCTATTATTTGAATGGACATACTATACTAGAGTGCTATTGTATATGTTTGCTCAATGTCATTGGAGAAAAAGTCGTCAAATTTAAAAGGACAAAAGTCGTCTTTTTTTGTCAGGCTTCTGTTTGTTACTGCTGTATGCAAACTTTGGTTGGAAAGGAGTGCTAGAATTTATGATCCTGACCAATCTTGGATCCCTGATAGCTCCCAATTGTTTCAAAAAAATTCTCTTAGTACAAATCTATCCTTTTGGTCCCTGTAACCATTCTCAAGAGTGTAGATGCTCTTAACTCTTTTTGTTTGTTCCTGTTATTTTAGCAACCGATGTTTATTTTATAGTTTGCTCTTGGGTATGCCCCTTGCCACTGTAATAGTTTATTCTTTTCATCATTTTAGGGTGTCCAAATTTTCTCTTTTGATCTCCACGCCACGTATGTGTTATTTTTAGCGTTTTCTAGAATGTGAAACCCCCAAAGTGAAATTCAATCTTTGATTAAGAGATGACTTATACTTCGTGATGTTTCAACATGCCTTGAGTTATCACTGATTTGTATTAGTGATACACATCTACTGGAGACATGGCATTTGAACTGGATCGAGGAGTGAACTTTGAGTGATAAATAAAAGGTAGTAGATGTCCATACTAGCTCTTACTTCTATTTGAGACCTTTTCGAACTTCCAGACTCAAAATTTGAAGTGAATTTAGAGTGGAGAACGTTTGGAGAAATTTGGAAGCTATGGGGTGAAATTCCTAAAACTGATGTTTAATCAACTGTTGTGTGAATTTTTTAGTACTTATACTAATGTCAATAGTCGGTAAGCTAGTTTTTAGGAACCGATAGCGGTAAGCTAGTTTTGTTAGTTTTGTTGATGACCTTTCTTTCATTTTAGATTGTTGTCATGTTTTGTCTGAAGGGAAATAGTGTTGATATATGAAATGTTTTTTTGGTTATAAGGTAGACTGTTATTTTGTTAATACTTCTTTTTAGATGTGTGCTTCCTTTATTTTTATTTGTATCTTTTTATGACTTCCTGGTTTTACTTCGATACATTTTTTGTGACCTGCATTTTAGTTTGTACTGAATTATATCACACTGCCATGTCGTCTGGTGATATATTAGATGATGGATCTCAGGAATTTGTAAATAATCTAGGGTAGAATGAGCCCATTCTAGCATGTGTTTTTGATTTTTGTCTATCCTAACAATGTTTCCTGATTGACTACTATTACAATAAATGTGAAATTCCAAATGAAGCTGTTTTCACTTTTTGTTCAGAAAACTACAATAATGAAAAAAAAATGGGAAAAAGAGAGAGAGAGAGTTTCTCTCAAATCTAAAAATGAAACTTGTATTTTCTGTGTATGATACCCCTTTTGGTTGGATTCTTAGATGTGGCCAGCGGACAGTCGAAGGGATCCTTAAAGATGGACGGAATGCCCTCATGCGCTATTACCTAAATAACTTTTGTGATGGTACAAAACAGGTACAGTATGTAACGTCACTTTCATTCATGTTAGCTATTTGATTTGTGATGAAGAAATAATGGACTTGCAAGTGTTTTTTTTCAAATAAATATTAATAAAAAGCAATAGACTTGGACAATTCAGCAAAATACTTGTATCTGTAGGCCATTTTGAAATGTGATGGCTGTTGATTATTTCTGTCAGTTTACATGTTATATCTATCTGGTAATTGGTATGCATTGAATTTATGTTCATATTGTTTGTTATAAGACGGCCTGCTTTGTGTGTGTATTGTGTGCCATATTTATTGACTTCAATCCTTCACAATCTTCATTCCTTGTAATTTTAATCGAACATTTATTAATCTAACAGATGGAGGAACATGTTATTTATTTTTCAGTAAAAAGATACAATTTATTTTGTGCTATGCGGTCCATGAATCAATTATGTATTCTTATAACTTTTGGTTACGGTCATGATAAAAGTTTTTTCTGTTTGGCCCACATGAAGGATGCAATTGATCTACTACAAGGACATTACATCGTTGCTGTCGGCCGAGAGATGACACCTACATCTAAGAAAGGAGGCATTGAGGCTGTAGCTGTGAGTATAATCTAGATATTTATCATATTTATGATTGACATTTAAACATCTTCCACTTTTATAATTTATGCAACTCTTTCAATATTATGTACGTGTATAGAGTTGCTGAACCTGGTATTTGAATGATTATATTTTTTTTTTGTTCAACAGTTTTCAGTATTATTGTTAAAGCCACGGTCTCTGCACTTAGTACAGCCTGGGGAAAGAAGAAAGTTGCATTAGATAGAGTACCACCTTTAATTAAACATGGATAGTAAATATAAATTACTTTTTTTTTGGGTGCAATAATAAGTATCCATTCACTCTTAGTTATCTGAGTTACATTTTTTTGAATTGTAGTCTCTTTGTGGCAACATCTAAGAATAATTTCCCATACAACTGTCAATTGTCTTCATTGTACATTGCATTGGCATTGTACATGCAGTGACTACGAACAAGAACCTAGAGTTTAAAAGATCCAGTTCATTCTTCCACTGGAATAAAAGTTCCAATAAGATAGCACTCTACCAATAGACTAGGAGCAAGTTCAGGAAAATCTAGCAAGGTGGTATGTACTTGTTCGCATTTAGTAGCTTCAGGTGCCATAATTACTGAGACACGATGTGTCAAGTTCAGCGAAATAAGTAATAGGTTTTACTTGACATGGGTGTGAATGTTTCTGTTTCCAAATCTGATCATTTTATTTTCCCTCTCCCTGTGGGGATGGGTACTTGGGTAGCTTTCTATTTTTTGGATTTTATAAAGAGCACTTACTCCGGTTGTACCGGGGTCAGGGAATAAGATCCCCAGCTTAAAAGAACCTCCATATCAGGAATATGGTGACACCTTTCTTTGTCCTCATTACAGGTTGACTTATGTGCTAGGTAAATGACCAAGTAATCCAGCCCTAGGTCCCTCTCTCTCAATTATTAATATTTTTGGGGGGTGGGAAGTGAGGAATCTTTTCAAAATTCTATCAGATAAATTTTATGGTGAATATTGAGTGGTAGAGAATTGGTGACCCGTGGCATAGAGAAAGAGAATATATAACGATACAAACAAAAGAAAAGTAGAAAGTAAGGTGCAGAGAAATGTAGAGACAGAGAAATGAATATTTACATACCTCTCTCAGTTTACATTGAGATATATTTATACTCATTTTCAACATCTATCTACTTAATCTATTTTTACTGCATTAAATGGGTCATATATGGCTATATTGGTCATATATGACTGGTTATTTCGAACAGTCCAAACACTACATATTTTAACACTCCCCCTCAAGTTGGTGCATAGATATCGCACATGCCCAATTTGCCTAGTGAAGAGTAGAGTTCTCTGCTAGAAATAGCACGAGTCATCATATCTACAAATTGGTCTTCACTCTTTATATACGGCACTCGAATGACTTCTTTTTCCAAGTTGTCACTGATAAAGTGTCTTTCAATATCAATATGCTTTGTCCTCTCATGATGTACGTATTGGATTATTTGCTATCTCAATGGCAGTTGTATTGCCACAATACAGAACCATAGGCTTCTTACGTTCAAACCCGAGTTCCCTCGTTATAATCTTTAACCAAATAAGCTCAGTTATGCCATTACAGAGTGCTCTATACTCTGCTTTAGCGCTAGATCTTGACATAACCCCCTGTTTCTTACCCCTCCAAGTTACAAGATTACCACCATCAAAAGACACAATCTAAAGTTGATTTTCTATTAAGCTTTGAGCCTGCAAAGTCAAAGTTAGTGTAACCTTCCATATCTAAATGCCTATGTTTTGAAAACAATATACCCTTGCCTGAAGTATACTTTAAGTACTTGAGAATTCGATTCACTGCACCTTGGTGTGCTTCACTTGGACTATGCATGAACTGGCTGACAACACTGACAGCATTGGACAGGTCAGGTCTTGTATGAGCTAGATAGATCAGCTTTCCAACCAACCTCTGATATCTCTCCTTATTAGTAGGCAACTGATCTGGATAAATTGACAATCCATGGTTAACCTCCATTGGAGTATTAATAGGTTCACACGCCAATTTTTTAGTCTCTACTAATAAATCAAGAACATATTTTCGCTGAGATAAGAAGATGTCTTTCTTAGAACGTGCAACTTCAATTCCTAGAAAATACTTGAGAGAGCCCAAAATTTTCATTTCAAACTCTTTGGCCAAGTAACTTTGAAGATTCTCAATCTCCTGTTCATCATTACCTATAACTACCATGTCATCCACATAAACAATTAGCAAAGTAATCCTGCTGCCAAAATGCTTAAGAATGGTGTGTGATCACCTTGAGACTGTTTAAAGCCATAATTTCTCATGGAATGACTGAACTGGCCAAACCAGGCCCTAGGTGACTGCTTAAGGCCATATAAAGCCTTCCTTAACTTGCAAACCTTTCCCCTTTAGGTGTAAAACCTGGAGGAGGGTTCATGTAAACCTCTTCTTGTAGATCTCCATGTAGAAAGATATTCTTGACGTCAAACTGTTTTAGCGGCCAATCTAAGTTGGTAGCCAACGAGAGAGGGACTCTGATCGTACTCATCTTGGCAACAGGAGTAAATGTCTCCTGATAATCAATCACATAAGTCTGGGTATAGCCCTTTGCCACAAGTCGGACTTTATACCTTTCTATCGAACCATCTGAATTCTGGTTCATTGTGAACACCCATTTACACCCCACAGTTTTCTTGTCTCTTGGTAACTCAACCATCTCCCATGTAGAGTTTTTTTGAAGAGCTTTCATTTCTTCTACCATAGCAGATTTCCATTTATGATTGTCAAGGGCTTCCTGAAACTTATTAGGAATAGGCACAGAAGACAATTGTTGTGCAAAAGTCAAATGAGACTTGGAAAGACAGTGGTATGAAATATAGTTGGAAATGGGATACTTAACATTATTGGATTAAGGGAAACCAAATTTTTCAGGAGGGTGACGATCACGTACAGGATATCTCCTCCCCCGATCCTCATTATGTGAAACCAAGGGAGTTTCTAGTGGAGCTACATGATTAGATTCAGGTAATGAGTCAATATCAAAAGAAAGAGATAAGATAGGGATAGAAGCATGTACCTGAAGATCAGTCCTAGAAGATTTAGTCGATTGGATGGTAGGATCATAGAGAGGAGGATCCAAAGAAGGAGGTGGCAGTGGAACATTCACATGTTTCTTTTTTCTTCTTTCAAATGTTTTCAAAGTAATAGGTCCATGTTCAATCGATGTCTCTCCCTCACCTTGAGTAGGGAGAACTTTAAATTCAGGTTCAAACCACAACTTCTCCTCGTCCTTACTTCTAATCTCCCCCTGAAGAGGGGAAGTTGTTACTCCCCCTGAGAAATATGATTCATGTTCACAAAATTCAACATTCATAGACACATGTCTTACCCGAAGGAGGATGAAAACACTTAAATCCTTTTTGAGATGGGGGGTATCTGAGAAAGACACACTTAAGGGCACGTGGCTCTAATTTGTCCCTGTGGAGAGAATGAACATGAACATAGCCAAGACAACCAAAGTTTTAGGAAGCAAATTAAATAAGGAAGGGATTGAGTGGAAGTGAGATAATATTTTGATGGGTGTTTGATAATCAAGCATACGAGTAGGCATTCTGTTAACGAGGAATGCAGCAGTCATGACAGCATCAGCCCAAAACTGTTTCGGAACTTGTATAGTAAAGCATAAGAACCAAGCCACACCAAGAAGATGGCGGTTCTTACGCTCTGCTATACAGTTCTGTTGGGGTGGGTAAGCCGTAGTTGTTTGGTGGATAATGCCATGCTGTTGGAATAATTTAGTAAGAATGAAAAAACTTGAATTTGGATTTGGAATTGAGTGCTGAGTAATTGATGGAATTTGGAAATAATAGTACTAACTTCACTTTTAGATGTCATCAAATAAACCCAACACACTCGAATGCAATCATCAATGAAAGATATAAAGTATCGACAACCCGAAGAAGTAGGAGTTGAAAATGGTCCCCACACGTCAATATGAATTTGAGAAAAATGAGTAGTACTTTTATTAAAGCTTGGTGGAAATATGACACGATGATTTTTCGCATAAATGCAATGTTCACATTGAAGACTAGAAATTGAAACATTAGCAAATAAATTTGGAAATAAGCGTTCTAAATAGATAAAAGAGGGATATCCTAAACGACATTTTTTTTCTCGATCTAAAACTAGATTTATAGCCACCTGAAAACCACGACCAGATTGAATTTGAGATTGCCTTGCCCCCTCAAAGTAGTAGAGACCCCTCTCTCCTTTCTGATACCAATCATCATCTTCATGAGACGATCTTGAAAGATACAATGAGTAGAAAAAAAGGTTACTGAGCAATTTTACCTATTGGTAATTTGGCTGATAGAGAGAAGACTATTAGAGAGGTTAGGAACATGCAAAACAGAAGATAAAAGTAGAGTAGAGGAAAGTGATATAGGGAGCCAACCCCTTGAACTGGAGTGAGAGTTCCATTTGCAACCTGAACTAAATGACGAGATGGACAGGTGGCAGAGGTGAATTGAGATGAGTCATTAGTAATATGATCGGTTGCCCCTGAATTAATTATCCATGGATTTTTAGAAGAAATAAATGACACTCCATTCTTACCTTTACCGAAATAGAACTGGGATGGTTGTGGTGTGTCAGTAAAGACTGAGTTAGCCTGAGAGGACTTTTTCCCCTTGCGTTCAGCCAGTTTTAACTTGAACCATCCTGGATATCCTACAATCTTCCAACAGGTTTCTTTCTCATGACCCTTACGATCGCCATAAGAACATTTTCTCTCTGAAGATGTTGAAGAAGTCTGAGGTGTTGTAGAAGTAGTAACTTGCCAAGGTTGAGCCCTATTAACTGCCAAGGCTGATGCTTCTGGGGTTCATTTGGCAGCCATTGTGACCTAGTGTTGTGCTTCTTTACGAACTATAGAATAAGCTTCATCAATATCAGGGAGAGGTGATGTGGCCAGAATACATCCACATACTTGATCAAGATTATGATCAAGTCCAGCAAGAAATGTATAGACATGTTCTTTAGAGATATGCTTCTTCAATTTGGCCAAGTCTAATGGATTCTCCAAGTCATTCGGATGACGGAAGTCAAGCTCCATAAAGGTGGAATTGAGTTCCGTGAAATAGGTGGTCAATGGTCGGCCATCTTGACACATTTGGAAGGATTTCTTCATCAACTCATAGACCTGGGAAGCATCATGATACGTTTTCTTGGCGGTATCCCAAACATCTTTAGCAGTCTCACAATGAATAAAATTCATCATGAGGTCAGGGACCATAGAATTGATGAGCCATGACTTCACTAGTGCATTTTCAGCCATCAACTTCTCAAACTTAGGATCTAAATCCTTTGGTGCACTCCTCGTTCCAGAGATGTAGCCATATTTTTCACGGGCAACAATATACATCTCAAGAGCTTTGGACCAAAGATGGTAATTGGTGCCATTAATTGTGGTAGGGGTATCTTGCTGGAAATTCATCACTGGGGCAGATGTTTCAGCACTAAGAGAATCTGAAGTTTCTGATTTTTCACCCATAACGGCAGCGGAAATTTGTGTTTATGGTAGAGAGAAATAAAAGGAAATTTCTGATGTAGAAGTTCAGTCTAGCTGCAACTACAGAGCATACTCAGAGATTTCAGTAAGAAATGATAGAGAGAACACCAAGGTCAGTATACCCTTGGTGAAGATGATAGAAGAAGAAGAAGCAAAGTCTGCTGGAAATTTTAAACAAAAAGGAATTTTCTGCATAATAGGTGCAGAACAGCTGCAGAATAGCTATAGAAAGGTGAGCAACAAAGGCAGAAAATGAATGAGAGGAGCTGCATAACAGTAGCAACAATTTAGCAGAACAAGATTGTTGCAGAATAACCTTGGTTACAGCTGCAGAACAGTTGCACCTGCAACTCAAAACCTTATAGCTCTGATACCAAGTAGAAAGTAAGGTGCAGAGAAATGTAGAGACAGAGAAATGAATATTTATATACCTCTCTCAGTTTACATTGAGATATATTTATACTCATTTTCAACTTCTATCTACTTAATCTATTTTTACTGCGTTAAATGGGTCATATATGGCTATATTGGTATATATGGCTGGTTATTTCCAACAGTCCAAATACTCTACATATTCTAACAGGAAATATGAGACAATTATCTTTCCTATGGAGTTTACTTTGCTTTGGTCATCCATATATAGAAAGTTAGGAGAGTCTATGAATTTGTGTGCGAGTTTCTTGATGATTACATAGCCGCTGAAGTTGTGCATGTAACTTTTTCCTCTTGACTATAATTGGATCATTTTTTCTTTTGCAGTCCTTTCGGCTGGCTTTGTCACTGATGATGACTGGATTATTGTTTGCAATGATGTCTTTGAGGCGAGGTGAGTTGGCTTTTATTTGGCTGGATTACTTTTAGAAGTTTTGGCATAAACGATAAATTTTAAATTTGTTGGAATGTTCCTTGCCATAGTTCATCAGAATTAAGGTACCTAACTTATTTTTTCCGCATTCAAGAATCAAAGTTAGTGGCAGTAGTGACTTGAACTATTATACTCCAGAGGTTAAAAGTTGAACTAAATTGATTTTCTTTTTAACTTTTTTTTAGCTTAAAAGAACTTACGTACAACATAAATGTCTTTTCTAGACATAACATCTTTGGCCCTTGACCATATGTGGCTTTCCGAGACAACTTTTTGTGTGGACCACTCGAGAATTTTTAGGTGTAATTTGGATTACGTATGTTTATATTGTAGTTAGGGGTCAAATGGAAAAAATCTGTTAAATGAATGTGATGCAGGACAACAGTGTGAAAAGATGTTGGACAAATGAAAAAGTAACTGGGGTATGTGAAAATCAGCAGCTGGCAAATATGTTTAAGGTCACTTCGCAGAGTTTACATATGTTAGTAGACAAAAGATCCATCGCAACTGAAATCCGAAAATTTTAAATCTCGATATGACATAAGCTGCTTTGGAAATAGCAAGTAAGCTTGCCCTTGTATAGGGACCAATAACATAATTACATCTTACTGGATGTCGGTCTCTAAACATAACAACTTTCTTCCTGACTTGGAACTCTATACATAACAAATAAAAAGAAATAACAGAAGTCTAAAAGATTAAAAGTATAAAACATAAATAGCTAAATATTAAACTCCCTAATTACCTAAAAGACCTATTTCCCAACTTTTTTAATAAAATACCTAATTACATTAATTTCTACCGTATTGAAATATTAAAATAGTAAATAAATAAATCTAAGGTTGCGATCCTCATTGTTCAACCCTTTCTTTTGAGGAAATTTGTCCTTGAATTTCAAAATGTGGGAGAACTAACATGATAACTTCAAGAGTCTTCTTGTCTTCAAACATGTCAAAGGTTGTATCCTGAAGTTTTTATGAAGATCACCGATTGAAGTATTGCTTTGTGTCCAACGATGCTTCTAGGTAAACTTTGTGAAATGTTGAATTAAACAGTTGATGTAAAAGAGAGTTTAAGAACTTTGTTTTCCTTTAGTGTTATTGCATCCCTGAGACCTTTCCCTTGATGGATACGCGTCTGTTGTGGAGCAGGATAAACATTGGCACCCTATTCTGTCTCTTAATTTCTTTGCATCAGTGACATGCTCAGAATGGAGTAGAGATCCTTCTCAAACTATCTTCACGGTGTAACTGCATCTTTTCCTTTGGGTGAATATTTTTCGTCAACTTTTATAATTGATAATTCAGCAGTAGCTATAGGTTTTTTGCAAAACCAATAACTTTAAGAGTGGGTTCAATATGTTCACTTTGTTGTTTTGCTTCCTCGATCGCATCATCCGCTGCAACTTTTATATGTTCGGTTTGTTGTTTTGTTTCTTTAATCTCTTCTTCCGCTGCAACTTAGTTAATTTCAGTTTGATTGGTGCTTGGTTTGATTTTAACCTGCTCACGTTAGTCCTTGGAGGAATTTTTATAAATTGCCAATAACGTTTTGTAGTTAAGAAGTGCATCCTTCTCTTTTCACATCTTTAGTTAAAAGTGTTGTCAACCTCAAATAATCTCCTTCAAATTGTTGCATTCTCTATTTTTCGTTTTCTTTTTGCCTTTTTCTGGTTTCCCCCCTTTCATCTTTTACCTTTTCTATATTTTTTTTCTCTCTCTCCTTTTTTAATAGCATGGGTTCTAGAAGATGAAGGAAGTCTGTATGGGATCTGGACAACATACTGATGCAAGATAACAGAAGCAATTGATGTAGAACAAAAAAACCTAGGGTTTAGGTTCTGCAGCTAAACACTGTGATCTCTTGATCGCAAACCGAACGACTAAAGTACCTTCTCTGAATATTAAAATTTCATAATCATTACAAAATATTCTTAATTCCCAACTATTTAATAAAATATTTAGTTACATTAATTTCTACCCAATTGAACATAATAAGAATCCCCAGCAATAATTTCAAAAGTTTCTTCCTTGCTCTAGAAACATGGTACCCATCATTGGTCAGTACTCCTAATATCCTATAGAAAATTGGTGGGTTTGGGCTGAGCTTGATTCTAGAATTAGTGAAATTTGGGTGTGGGTTTCAATTTAAGAAGACTAGGCTTACTAATATTTAAGTATTTTCTAGGCTGACTAGTACTTGAGTACTTTCTAGGCTGACTAGAATTTAAGTATTTTCTAGGCTGAACTAAGATTAAGTGTACTAAAAAGAATTAGGCCAGCTTGATAATTTTGTTATAGAGAAAAAATCCAGAAGCTTCAAAAAGCTCTTTTGAGAAAGACAGCCACTAGGTTTCCAGCCAGAATTAAATGTATTTTTCATTGATGTCTCTGATGAAATTTGGCAGGGATTTCCCACTCAGATCTGTACCTTCTTTGTTTATTTATTTATTTTTTATTGACACTGACACCGCAATGAAGAGTGGCTTTTTTATGTACATGACTTCCAATGGACATTACCAATGAAAAAAGATTTGTGATTTTTAATTTCTTTTGCGGATATAGCGAAATCGCGGCTGGTGGCTGGCTTATTCTCCAAAAGGTTGATCTGAATTTTTAGCAACTTGGATGTAGGACAACAGAAAAGTTAATAGACTGTAGGCTGGGCTGTACACAGTGCACATACAAAAACTAGGTTACTTGAGGTCATTCTGTAGTGATTGCTAAAAGATTGATAATTCATAAGCTGTGAAAATAACAAATAAGCTTGGCCATATATAGGGACGATGTGGGACTAAACATTTTTTGCATGATATGAGACTCGAACCATAACTAATTCTGGAACTCTAATCATAACTACAAAACATAACAAAGTCGGTAAGAATAGAATAGAAAATAAATAAACTAACATAGTTTCTAAGCGCAACTATAGATTATTTTGAATCAATGACATCAAATCCATTTATATGATAAAATACCTAATTACATCATTTTCTACCCAATTTAATTTTTTTAAGAATAAATAATTAATTTTAAGATTGTGGTCCTAATCAGACGTTTGCAATGTAGTAGCATCTGCCATAACACATTCAGCTGTATGAGGGTTGATCAGAGATAACACATTCAGCCGTATGAGGGGTTGTTCTTTCTGATCGCTACTGGACACTCGAAATAGTAGACATGCTGCATGTAAACTTGTATTAGGGCTTTGTCGTTCGTCCAGAGGAGAGAATGAGAGAGCTGTTTGAAACTGGATTTTATTAAAATATATGTTTATGTAAATAAAACATTGATCACATTGATTGAGAAGATTGAAAGCATCTTAATTCGTGCACAAAACATTCTGATTTTTCATAAAATGGTTGAAAATTTCTCAATTGAAATTTTTTCTGTGCTTCGTTTGTGTTAAGTGCTTTTAGTGCAGTTGAGTGACTCAAATCAAATGCTCTAGATGTTGCATATAATAACGTTCACTTTATAAACTTAGATTCTGCATTGCCCTGCTTAGTACCATGATTTGGGAGTATTTCAGTTTCTGAAAATATCAAAGGCTTAAGTAAAAAATATGAATTTTTTTTTCAATTAGTAATTATTTGAACTAAAGTTTGACTTCGGGATCATATCTGTCCTGAGCAGATAATCAGTGCCTTAATTCTTTTCAAGGCACCAGCAGGGAAGAACAGATGTGTGCTGTTGTTACCGGTTTGACCATATAATTATTCATATATCAATTCAACTAAAGCACCACTCTGCTTTTGTCCCATGAGCCATTCCCAAGATGGAGGTTGGGATTGCTGATGGGTCTACTTTAGCCTGTATTAGCATTACGGGGATGCCTTAAACTTAAAACTGTATGTTCATACTTGTAGCCAACTTTTAGCATTGAACCATCACTATAGCCCTTAATATGAGGGCAACGCACCAAAACAGGCAGTATCTATATTTATAAACTATTATAAGATCTGGCTAATAATCTCCCCCCTCTGACAAAAAAAAAAAAAAGAAAAAAAAAAAGAAAGAAAATAAAAAGAAACGGGTGAAAATTTAATTTCATTGAACTGTAGAAATGCTTGTTACTAATATGAGCATTTCCTTTATCTTAACATTAAGTTTTTTATTTGACCTAAATGTAGTAAGAACCATATAAGGTTGTTTTAAACTTAAACCTATGCTTATTTTGGATTTCTCATTAGTCTTAGATTAATCTGCATAAAGGAGATTACTCCCAAAGCTTTATTTCGTGATAGATCTTGTCCAATGTTGTTACATGTTGGTGCTTTTACTGGCCAAGGTGAATGCTTAGCTAACTAATTTAGTTTGGTTTTGGGCTACTCCTGCATGGAGTCCAAGTAGTTGTTTGCCCTTGGTCTCAGAGACTAGTGCATATAGTTATTGGTAATCTGCCCAAGACTAGAAATATCTGGTCTTACACCCTAGATTTATTACTAGTGTCCAAACTTTTATTGATATGGCAAGAAACTGTTTGTCAAAAATTACTGATGGTATACTTCAGGGTCAGAAATCTGCTTTGGCATTGAAATTTTAAATTGAGTATATGATAGATAGACAGAACTTGTTTTACACTCATTTTTGTGCAGTTCGATATGATATTTGGCACTTGCTCTTTTCAATTATGTGGGCGAGCATGAGTATGGCAATAGCTGCATTTGTGAAGGCCAATGGTAGGGTATTCTGTAACCGTCCTCGTCTGCACAAGCCTACGCATTAATCCTGGGGCTTCTTCTTCAGTCAGTGATTGCCAGCTGGTTAGATGCGTAGGATAGAGCGCTCATACTACCTGCTAGTGCAGCTAGATGTCAGCGGTTCGAGTCCGCCTGCTAGTGCAGCTAGATGTCAGCGGTTCGAGTCTGCTTATCGTGGAATATTAAGCAAAATTCTCAGCTTCGCTGGTTAATTGTTCTCAGTTTTCTTATTCTTTGTAGTTCATATAATTTTCCCTCCCTTGTTCCCTGGTTATATGATATTTTGACAGTAACAAAATTGTGGTTTTGTTCTGTGTTTTCTTCTTCTTTCCATTTGTATGTTTGATTCCTGTTAAAGAGCTCATATTTAACTGTAATTGTCTGTAAAATTAACTTGGCCCCAGTCTAATACACCTTTCTTCCAATTCCCTCCGCTACACTAATTATTTGCAATTTTGAATATTATATTTGAAAATCGACAGCTATCACTTGATTTATGTTGTTCAGATTACTTTGAAACTTTTTCACCATTTAATAAACATGTGCATTTTTTAATCAAAATTTTGATGGTTTTTAAATTATTCTTTAATTTTTATGGTAGAAGTATTTATAATGATTCTAATATTTTGCAAAATTGGTCTCAATAATATGAACTATCTATAACTTTATTTGGATCATCACTAACAAAGACGATCTTAAGATAAATTGATAATTATTTGTTACATTTGACGAGATTGGAGGAAAGGGGTAATAAGGAGGAGCCAAGCACTAGTGATGACATCTACATTGTGACTCATCAGAAAAATATTCAATTTGATAGATTCTCATTCTTCAGTAATAGATTCTCATTCTTAAATATTCAAATTGTTGGAAGTGAAAACAGAAGCCTGTCAAGGTGAAATTCAACCTTGGTTAGCCCTGTCAGATCCACTGTAGACGATATAAGCTAAGCTTGAACAGACATGGAAGTCCCTGGTGGCTCCTACAATGAAATGATTATGGAAGGAGTTATGTTGTGTCTACCACCAATACTAGAATTAATGTGATAAAAAATAGTAATTGCAAATGTACAGAGTCAAATTGAAGAACGAATAAGTACAGATTGAATTACAGAGATTAAATTAATTTTAATGTTCTTTTAATTTATATTTCAAACAAATTAGAAATAAAAATGATGGAGATGATTAATTAACTAAATAATGCAAATGAAAAATTAATAACGAAAATTAATAATGAAAAAAACTGCCTAGGAATTCGAATCTACTAAATACTAACATAATAATTAAATTCTTCTTTTTCTTTATTAATTTTTAATTAATTTTTTTTCCTTTTAAAAATAGTGATCCATATAACTAATATTGGTAAGTATATATTATGAAAATTTAAGGATTAATTATAACTCATCAAAACTTTATTGAGCAAACATGAATTATGAAAAATTCATATCTTAACAACAACCTATCAAAATCTTGTAATTAATATAGAACCAAAACGAATTATACGTGAAGGTAAATTGAAAGAACAAACAATTAGGCATTAATATCGGAACGGAAAGCAAATAATTAATATGCAATATTTAGCTTCATCATCATCCTACATATTAAAATTTTAGCTAGTCAGAGAATTCAAAATAAAGAAAAATAAAATTTAAAACTACTAATATAAATAAAATAAAAACTAATAGAATAATATAAAAAAAAAAACTTTATTAAACTAATGAACAATTGTTATAAAAGTAACAAAAGAATTCCCTGACTACTAAACCGAAGCTACTAACATAGAATGTAAAAATAAAAAAAAAACAGCTCCCTGGTCCAACTCCAAGCTTCTACCGAAACTAAAAAGAGAGAAAAAGAAAATAAAATACTACTCCATTCTCTCTAAAACAAGACTCCTATTTATAGAGAAAATAAATTAAAATATAATCTAATTTGGAATAACTTGATCTCTTCTTCCTTTTCTGACTTCAACTTTTACATAGTAATCTTTCAACTCTTTATGGGAGTCTAAATAAAAATTAACTTGAAATCTTCTAGAATTCCTTTTTTAACTCAACTTCAATTATTTATCTATTTCCTGCAAAATAAAATAAAATATATTAATTAAATAAAATAAACATATAAAATAATAAAAATGAGACTATTAAAATGTATAATTATGTGTTTATCAAATATCCTCATACCTAGCTTTTACTCGTCCTCGAGTAAAGCAAAATCTAAACTACCTCATTTTCGTAAGAAACACGATTACACTTAACATGTGTAACAAACCTTTAAACCCCAAGGTTAATCTAAGTGGACGAGTTGTGTCTTGTGAGGGTTTGCAGTAAACATACCTACAAAATTCAAAAAATACAAAATAAATAATAAATAAAATCTTTTTGAGTTTAACCAATTATGAAATCGAAAGAAAATTTCTAAGTATTCATGGGTATTACACATAAATAAGATCAAATTCAAAATTACATTTTTAGCTTATCAAAAATACTCCATCTTCATTCTAATATCATCCTTCATAAAATTAATTTCATGTGATGCATGCATGTGTATGTGATATAATTCTTAGTAGTGACTTTTATCGTAAAAATCAAGCAAACTTAATTTTTAATTTTTCTATTTTTTTCATTCTTGACTTGTGTAATGTCTATTTTTCTTAGGCTTTTCAGAGTTATCCATGTAATGAGTGTTTGACCAATGACTCTCAAACCAGTTGGTTTTAGGGCATTAGGTGTAACGACATTCCTAAGAGTTTACTAACTCGAGTAACAAATACCACAAAAATCAGACTACTTAAACTGTTTATAAACATCATATTTTTTAGCGTGAATTTTCTTTTATTCAATGAACATTTAAGCAATATTTATTATTTTTTAATTCTTTTTTTTTTCTTACAACGAGTGCGTTTTATGCTCCATTTCGTTGCATTATTTTTTTTTCATCCAAAATTTTTCTTGAAATTACTTGACTCATAGTTTATACCCCACAACTAAGAATTAATGCGAACATGAAGTACAAAAATGCATATGAATTTTAATTTATTCAAGATGACGTTCCAAACTAGGACTTTGTATCTTATCAAAGGTTCAAGAGTTATAAATATTTTAATCATACTCAAAGTTTTTTACTCCATAAACACTTATTAGAATTAATCCAACTCATAAAAAGTCAAACAAAATTTTTAATTTTTTAGTTTTTATTTTTGTAAAAATTAGTTTCCTAAAAAAAATTCTAATCACAAAAAATGCAATACATAAATAAAAATGCTAGATTCTCCCCATACCTAAATCATGCATTGTCGTCAATGTATGCAAATGAATAATAGAGAACAAAGAATTAAGAGAATTGTACCGCGTATAGTGGGGTATAATGTTGCAAGAAAATGTGGTGAGAAAGAAAATAAATGCACATATCTATAGATTTCATATATCCTAAAATGCATGTGATAATAAAATAGTGATGCAAAAAGGCAAGTGTGTGTGAACTTTTCATGATTTTCAGGTGGTCTAAAAATTTGAAAATAATCAAAATTTTCATCACAGTTATGCTTAGAATCGACCTTAAGAAAACTTTTACTTACATTTTTAAAGTTAAGAAGAATTGGTTTAAATGTATGTTCTAATTTTGTTGACTCATGTGTAGTAGATCTCAACAACTCATTGACCTTATCTAAATATTCAAACTCATCCCAATTTTGATCAAAGTGATTTAAGAAAAGTCTATTGGATCATCCAAAATCATAAGTTCATTTTCGTTCATTTCTTGGGTTATAGACAACTCTTGGATCATGTTTGCTTCAACGGACTGGTCAGAAAAATCACTAGGTTCCTTTCTCACATTAAACACATTTAAGACAATTGTAATGTTCCCAAATGTTAATTTCATTAGTCCATTTCTACAATTGATTAACGCATTAGAGGTTGCTAGAAATAGTCTACCTAAAATGACAAGAATTTGACCGTTGGGGTTGACAACAGGTTGAGTTTCAAGAATAACAAAATCGACAAGGAACACAAAATCACAAACCTTAATGAGTACATCTTCAATTATTCTCTTTGTCACTTTCATGGAATGGTCAGCTAGTTGGAGTGGAACTCTTGTCTTTTTCAACTCCCCTAAGCCCAATGTTTGATACACAGAAAATGGTAAAAGGTTAACACTTGTTCCTAAATCAAGCAAAACTTTTTCAATTAAGGTGTCGCCTATGATACATGAAATAGTAGGACAGCCGAGATCTTTATACTTCACAAGGACTTAGCATGACAGCATAGAACTAACATGGATTGTTAGAAAAACTATCTTAGAAACATGAGTGGTTCTTTTGTGCGTGCACAAATCTTTTAAACATTTAGCATATGAGGGGACTTGTTGAATATCATCTAGAACAGGAATACTAATTTTCACTTATTTGAACACTTTTAGAATTTTGTCTAACTGAGCTGACTGCTTGTTTGAAATTAGTCTTTGGGATAATGAGACTTTTAGTTTAAAGACTTTTTCATTTTACTTAGAAGATGTGATTTGATCATTCTTTGACAGTTGCTTAGTAAATGGGCATACTGACTCAAACTTTGTGGGCTTTTCAGGCTAGGCTGATTTTGAAGATGGACTATTAGATTCATCAATTAAATTTTTCTCTTCTTCATTATCAATGCCAGCATGATTGTTAAAATAATTTCCAGACTTTAAAGAGATTAGAGAATTCACATGATTGACTTAGTTGTTTTCAAGTATTTGATTAGGGATTGAAAATTTCGGATTGGTCTCGGGCTGACTAGGAAACTTACCCTTCTCTCTTTCACTAACTATAGTGGTCAATTGACTCATTTGGATCTTGAAACGAGATATAGCTTGACTAGTTTAGATATGGGATTTTATTAAAGTTTTCATATTTTTCTCTAACTTGTTAAATTTCTTTTCACTTTCATGAGAAAATCCTGGTGGATATTGAGTTGCTGAATTTGAATTTTGGTACTGACCAGGATTCGACTTTTGCTAAGGTTGAAAAGATTGATTTAGAGACTAGTTTACTTGATTTGAAGAGTTATTCGGGTAGAGTCCTTGGTTCCATGCAAAATTAAGATGATTTCTCCAACCTGGATTATAAGTGGGTGCAAATGGGTCATTCCTAGGTCTTTGAATTATTGCATTGACTTGATCAAAATATTCAAGTTGGTTTACATGTGCTAGCTCCCTTGTTTCTAAAGCCTCAAGTCTTTTAAGTACACCAACCAACTTAGCTTCAGTGGCAATTAAATTGTCAATTGTATGAACACCCATAAATGAGCTAGGTTTATCGGTCTCTCAGGTGGTTTCCCATTACATGGTTTTTTCTGATAAATCTTCTAAAAACTCCTAAACCATTTCCTCATCATTTTTTAGAAAATTCTCTTGACACATTGACTCTAAAATCGTTTTAGTGGAAAAATCTAAACCTTTGTAGGCAATTTGACACAATCTCCATTTCTCAAATCCACGGTGTGGGCACAAGGATAACAATTTTGTAAATCTATCAAAATATTTTCAAAATGACTCCTTTTCAAGTTGGCAAAATTGATGAATTGCAGTCCTAATTTTGAAAGTTTTGTGATTTGAAAAATATTTTTTTAGAAATGTAACAACAAATTCCTTCTAGGTTGTTATGAAATTATTCACTAGGCTATATAACCACTTTTTAGCATTATCTTTTAAAGCGAATGTGATCAATCTTAACCTAATTGAGTCTTCAGACATTTGTTGAATTTTCATTAATGCACAAACTTCTTCAAGTTCTTGAAGAAATAAATATGGATCTTCTATCCCAGTGAACTTAGGTAACATATTTATAAAATACGGTTTAAGTTCAAAATTATTACAAGCTACCCGTGGTAAACCGATGTATGAAGGTTGGGCAGAGTGGGAAGGGTATCATCGATCCCTTAAAGAAACGGTTTGTGTTACCTCCATTTTTAAAGTGAGATCTTTTAAAGTGAATTCCGACACTAATTGGGATGTTTCGTCCCTAACCTACACTTTTTGCATGCACTACTAATAAATAAGCAAATTAAGCACATAAAAACAAATATGAGAAAGCAAAAATAAATAAATAAATAAAAATAAAAATAAAAACTATGTCTAAGGTTAATTTAAATAAAATCTAAACAACTCTTAACTGTTTCAAGTTACTTTTTAAGGTCTACCAAATTCGAAATTAATCACACAACTAGCCAGATAAGTGTAAGAACGGGGGAGTCTCTTCGTAGGTACGGTGACTAATTAAGTAACCACGCGTTTTTTAGGCGTTTACCTTTTGAACCACTTGCCTAGACACCAGTAGTTTGATTAATATAAAATTCAGACTCTTCTTAGAGTCCCTCATCCTAATTGAGCTCGAGAGTTCTAGGAGCCAACGTCTACTTGATTTTATTTAGTCGGTTATGCAAAGTATGGTTGTTTGTGGGCTAAGGAAGGGTGATGAAATCCCCACCTTATCTTGTTATGGATTTTTACCCTTAATGTTAAATAAAAAATTAAAAATGTACAAATAAAAAAAAACTGTAAACAAATAAAATTTTCTAAAACTATGTGAATTACGAAAGAATGAGAAATTTGATATACCTCAATCATCCAGCAATCACCACAGTTTATATATAACAATAAAATAAAATAAAATAAAACCTAAGCAGGATGTGCTCTACATGAGTGAATGCATGTATGCAGCAATTAGTTTTTAAACTAGAAAAATAATAAACTAAACTACTATTTTTTTTTTCTATTTTATTTTAAAAAAATACGGAGATACAAAGTACCAAGAAAGTACAGCAACAAAATATCTATATTTTTGCTCATTCGATCCGCTTCAATAATCCTAAAAAATATAAAATAAAAAAAATTAGTGGTAAAACTAATTCAAAGAAATATAAATTAAGGAATAAAAAAAATTAAATCTAGTCCCTAGCAATGACGCCTAAAACTTGATGTGATAAAAAATAGTAATTGCAAATGCACAGCGTCAAATTGAAGAATGAGCAAGTACAGGTCGAATCACAGAGACTAAATTAATTTTAATATTCACTTAATTTATATTCTAAACAAATTAGAAATAAAAATGGTGGAGATGATTAATTAACTAAATAATGTAAATTAAAAATTAATAACGAAAACTAATAATGAGAAAAACTACCTAAGAATCCGAATCCACTAAACCAAAACGAATTATGCGCGAAGGTAAATTAAAAGAACAAACAATTAGACATTAATATCGGAAAGGAAAGGAAATAATTAATATGCAATATTTAGCTTCATCATTATCCTAGATATTAAAATTTTAGCTAGCCATAAAATTCAAAATAAAGAAAAATAAAATTTAAAACTACTAATATAAATAAAATAAAAACTAATAGAATAATATAAATTTTTTTTATTAAACTAATAAACAATTATTATAAAAGTAACAAAAAAACTCCTTGACTACTAAACTGAAGCTACTAACATAGAATGGAAAAATAAAAAACAACAACTACTTGCTCTAACTCCAAGCTTCTACCGAAACTGAAAAGAGAGAAAAATAAAATAAAATATTACTCCATTCTCTCTAAAACAAGACTCTTATTTATAGAGAAAATAAATTGAATCATAATCTAATTTGAAATAACTTAATCTCTTCTTTCTTTTTTGACTTCAACTTCTACATGATAATCTTTCAACTTTTTATTGGAGTCCAAATAAAAATTAACTTGAAAGCTTCTAGAACTCCTTTTCCAACTCAATTTTAATTAATTATTTATTTTTTATAAAATAAAATAAAATATATTAATTAAATAAAATAAACATATAAAATAATAAAAATAAGAATATTAAAATGTATAATTATTTGTCTATCAATAATCTTCATCCTTCACAATGATCTCTGTCTTAGTAATGGAAATACTACGAAGCCCTTTGAAGGCTAATATATATCTTTTGGACCGACTTATTTTGTGCTGTTCCAACAATTTTAAAATTCTAGTTGGCTGTAAGAGTCACGGGGGTTGTTTGAATAATGCTTGGACCTTCAACATCATTCACAATGATGTTCTCTGTACTATTTCATCATATAGAAAGAGTGCAAAGTGAAGGGCTTCCATTTTTGCCGTGGTGGTGAATAAAAGCACAGTAGTAATGCAGGCAGATAGAAAGAGCCACTGAAATAAAGTTTGTAATGTGTACTTGAATTACAAGGAGTTTTAAGAGCAAGTCTCAATTACTACATGAGACGAAGAGGGCCTGAGCTAATAGTTTTTATTAGTTATTAGTACTATCACCCAAAACTGGATGGGTAGACTGACCTGACCTATTGAGCAGAGTAGATGAGGAAGATAAATGAGGTGGTGTTTCCCTTGCTTGCATATTGGCAAAGATGGTCGTCGGGTGTTATGGCTGCTGCTTTTTCTTCTCCAAGGAAGTATAATTAAGCTGTAAGTCCAGTATTGCCTACATCAAGTGGCACAAACCAATTTCTAGCCATAAAACACTTGGAGAATACAAGAGGCAGTTGGTAGTTTGCTAGAGAAGGAAATTGTTTAGGTGGGTTTCACCGGAAGTTCGAATCAGAATGTCTGGATCAGGTGCCACTCCCATGTACATATGCTTCTCAAGATCTAGTAGCTAGCTTTATAACGCAGTTTTTATCCTCGTTCTGTTCATATATTATCTCACCATTGCTCCTCCTCAAGATTCTTCAACTACATGTGTAATCTCATCCGATGAAGTATATGCCACACAAATTAAGAGCACATTCTTGGTGTTGCTGGCTGCGACACGCATTGTGTAATAACCGGATATAGTCCCACATCACTTAATTTTAAAGTCATTCTCCCTTCCTTTATCTATATATATGACCCCACCCCTTCCCATTTTAACACTCAAACATTAAATAACTCTTATTTTGTGAGGAACTTTTTGTGTGAGGATCTTTTTAGTAAGGACCACCTTAGTTAAAATTTTTAGTGTCGAGGACGTGGGCAGATTGTGAATCTCATAATTTCGGGTATGTCACTTTTTCTTTCTTCGTGTAATTATTTAATTTTATGTATTAGTTTTAATTTTATAGTTTTAATTTTTGTATGCTATTTAGTTTGTTAGTATATATATTTTTGGTATATCTTTGTTAGTAATTAGCATTTTGAGATATTAAATTATTATTTTTATAACTTTAGAGTTTTGACATAATAATAATAATAATAATAATAATAATAATAATAATAATAATAATAATAATAATAATAATAATAATAATAATAATATTTGTTTATAACATAATTAAAAATGAAAAGAATATTTGTATAAATTTACGTAAATTTATTTTAGAACAAGAAGGTTGTTAATTATTAAAATATTATATATGATTAAAATATGTATAACTTTAGGTAAAATTTTGTTTAGAACAAAAAGATTTCAGATTCGTCAAAGAGAAAGAAAATGTGTAAAAATTAATCAATTAATTAACTATTAATTTATTTATTTTATTTAATTAGTTCCAATGGAGAAAATTTAACGAGTCATTTTTAGAATATAACTTCGAATATTACATTGTTTAATCTAGGTACGGATTCTGTACTCCTTTAGTGATATTTTTTTAATTTTAATTTTATTCGTTTTTGTCTCTCAATTAGAATTCAGATATTAATTCGATATACTATTCATAGTCAAATGCTTATGATAGAATTGTTTGATTTTAGATATTCAAAAATTCATAACTTGTACTCTTTGGAATTAGCGAACATGTCTAGTATTTATTTTGATTCTGTAGAAACGTACATGCTAATATATTTTGAGGACTTTGTGTTGATTCATTTCGGTTTAGCATGTGCGTATTAGAACCCATTTTGTTTGTATTGTGTCGCATATATTATGACATGATATTTTTGTTAAAATGTACTGTAGGGTATACCTGAGCTATAACTACCTGTGGTGGTACCACATGTATGTCCTCTTGGCACCGAGGTATGACACTTCTGTGGCGGTGTGATTAGTCCACGGCGTCTCCATTTTGTGTGCTTTGATGGAAGTTAGCCAATTGGTGTTTTGTTGTGGGAGGCGTATGGGTCGGCTCTAGTTTTCTGTTCTGTTCTGTTTTGCGGTTTGGTGTTGTTTGTGCCGAACACACCTTCTGATTTTGCATACTTTTGGATTTGCAGTCCAACTTGTGCCTGCCTGTGTGGCAGTATTTTGACTTGTCTTTGTGTCAAGGTATATTTTTTTTTTTGTTCTGAGCTCGGTATGAAATAACCCTAGCCATTTAATTCAGCCTATTATTTTATTCAGATTAGTTCAGTTCAGTTGGTTTTGTTATTTATTTTAGTTCTTATTTTATTGTACTCTATATCCATACGGGGTATTTGGCTTATGCTGTATTTTTCTTCCGGCAGGTAAACAGGGGGAGCAAGGGCAAGTGTGAAGATAGCTTCCTTTATGTAAATATTTTAGATATTCTATGTAGGATTTGCCATTTTGGTTTCTAAGTATTGTAGTAATACTCAGACCGTATTTTAGCTAATTGGCAATTATCTATGTAGACTATTCGATTTCATATTAAAGTTTTGGATATCAGTTTGTTAATTTTGTTGTGTTCTGTACGTAACCTCCCTTTTCACTACTTCGGGAAGGGGGTGTTACAGAGTTGGTATCAGAGCTAGGTTTCTTTCTTGTAGAAAACCTATTTAAGTTCGACCTGTGAGCTATGAGTAGATTTTTGGGTTAGGTTTTATTCTGTTTGATATTCTATTAAGTTATAATATTAGTTTGTATTCGGATTTGCCTCGAATCTATTTTCTTCCACCCGTTGTTCTTAGATGGCTCGTAGATCCGATAAATGTGTTGCGAGGCGAGGTAATGGTAGAGGAAGAGATGAGGCCCAAGCCAATGCACAACCTAATAATCTGGATATGACATCCATGGTAAATCAAGCAGTTAATCAGGCTTTATCATAGTTAGTGGCACAAGTCGTTCATGTTAGGGTTTCGACACAGAGAAAGCAGCGAAATTTCAAAAATTTTCTGAAACCCTAAGACAGGATCCATGCAAAACCATATCAATTCAGAGGTTTAGATTATTTACCGATTATTCGAGATGGACAGGAGATGATAGAATTCTAGAACGGCTTCGAATCTTCAACACAATCCAGCGACTGCGTCTCTACGGTATCCACACGAATGCTCCGCGAACCGTCACACGATCTGTAGCGAAAGGGATCTGCGGTACTAGCCACCAAGATCAGAATTTCTAAACTATTTTTCTCACTAGCCTCTTTCTGAAAGCGGCTAGGGTTTTTAGTTTTTTCTTACGTGATTTTTAGACTACTGATATATCATATATATAGTAGTTAATAGGAATTAACCAAAACCTAATTTAATTAGAAAAATAAAATTCGAATTTATATATATTATATTTTAATTAAGTCTTACTTAATTAATATACATATATACAAATTATCCTATTAATTTAAATTCATAATTTTAAATACTATCAATCATATTGACATATTTAAAATACTTACAATTTAAATTAATTCCCTTGTAAATACGTTCTAAGTGTGTGACCCAATAGGTTATTATTATATCAACAATAATTTTAAAATCATATTATAAAATTATAAACAGCGAGCGGCATCTAGTAATGCATCACTGTTACTCAAATAATAATAAGATCGGTGATTCGATACAACCTTTTCGTGACCAATGTTTCAAAGTAATTTAATCCTTTTAACCTTATATCCTAGATTAAACTCGAGGCATGAAATGTGTCATACTTTTTATAATTTAATCTGAGTTTTCTTGATCAATGAGTAGACTATATGAAATAAATCAATATTTGAGCATGACCATGCATTTCATAGTCATACTCAATTAAGAGGCCTATGGATATCACCCCTAATATATAAGAGGGTTAAATTCCATCTAGATCACTCATATTCCTCACACGATTCATGATGTACCCAATAATCACATTTATTGTCCACCCTATTAAAGGTGACATTTGATGATATCAAAGTACACAAATTCTTGTGTAATAATATAGTGACTTCAGGTCGGAGGATCATTACATTATTGTCACTATGAGAATTTCTTATGACACTTTGCATAATGCTCCATGTAGAATTCTCATGGTGGGTCTGTCCAGTACATTGTTCTCTAACATGTACCTATGCATTGACTCAAATATCTCATATATTTATGACCAATGAGATTTGGCCATCAGTCAATCCACATACTAGTCTCAATGCATCATTGTTGTCCCATTAACAATGATACTCGACTAGGGACATTTAAGAGTAATGATACTAATTGTAATTATATAATCTCATGTTCAAGTTACATACTTGACGCTATATAATTTGTATAACTATTCTAAGGACTTTTATTATGCTAACATTTATATAACGCAGTAAATGAAATCATAATAAAATAATCCATTTATGCAATCAAATATAATATCAAAAAAATGTTAAGCAATTACATCAAATAATTAACCTCTAGGGCATCAACTCTAACAATCTCCCACTTGCACTAGAGCCAATCACTCATGTATCTAATACCCATGGAACTAGTGTGACCTTCGTGCTTCTGCTGCGACAAAGCCTTGGTCAGTGGATCTGCAACATTATTATCTGCTGACACTCTTCATATATGTACATCTCCTCTATTAATGATTTCACGGATGAGATGGTACCGCCTAAGTATATGCTTGGATCGTTGGTGAGATCTTGGTTCCTTAGCCTGTGCAATGGCTCCATCATTATCACAGTATAACTCAACTGGATCGACAATGGTTGGAACAACACCAAGTTCAGTGACGAACTTTTTAATCCATACAGCCTCCTTGGCTGCACTAGAAGCAGCAATATACTCAGCCTTTGTTGTAGAATCGGCTACTGTCTCTTGCTTCGAACTTTTCCAGCTAACAGAACCACCATTAATGCAAAACACAAAACCTGACTGAGACTTATAGTCATCACTGTCAGTCTGGAAACTAGCATCTGTGTAACCCTTTATTGCCAGTTCATCTTCACCTCCATATACCAAGAATGAATCATTAGTCCTTTTCAGGTACTTGAGGATATTCTTGACTGTTGTCCAGTGACCTTCACCTGGATTCGACTGGTATCTGCTCGTCATGCTCAAAGCATACGAAACATCTGGACGAGTACATATCATTGCATACATGATAGATCCAATTGCCGAAGCATAATGGATCTTTCTCATACGCTCCTCATCATCTTGTGATTTAGGACATTGGGCTTTAGAGATCTTTACACCATGAGTCATGGGTAAGTTTCCTCTTTTTGCCTCTTGCATGTTGAACCGTTTAAGCACTTTATCAATATATGTACTTTGACTTAGGCCGAGCATTTTTCTCGATCTATCTCGATAGATCTTGATACCTAAAATGTAGGTTGCATCGCCTAAATCTTTCATGGAGAAACATTTTCCTAACCATATTTTTACAGCCTGTAAGGAAGGAACGTCATTCCCAATAATTAATATGTCGTCTATATATAATACCAGGAATACAATCTGACTTCCACTAACCTTCTTATATACACAAGGCTCATCTTCATTTTTTATAAAGCCAAACTCTTTGATTGCTTCATCAAATCGAAGATTCCAACTCCGAGAGGCTTGCTTCAATCCATAAATGGATCGCTGCAGCTTACATACCTTTCTAGCATCCTTTGGAGTGACAAAACCCTCAGGTTGTGTCATGTACACATCCTCAAGGAGATTTCCATTAAGGAAAGCAGTTTTGACATCCATCTGCCAGATTTCGTAATCATAAAAGGCTGCAATAGCAAGTTAGATCATGATGGATTTAACCATTGCCACTGGAGAGAAGGTTTCATCATAGTCAACACCTTGAACTTGTTTGAAACCTTTTGCTACCAGTCGGCCTTTATAGGTTTGTACATTACCATCCATGTCGGTTTTCTTTTTGAAAACCCATTTGCACCCGATTGGTTTTACCCCTTCGGGTGGATCAACCAAAGTCCATACTTGGTTAGTATACATGGAGTCCATCTCAGATTTCATGGCTTCAAGCCATCTCTCAGAATCTGGTTCATTCATAGCTTCTTGGTAGGAAGCAGGCTCATCTTGATCTATGAGCATCACATCGCCGTTTTGAGTCACAAGAAATCCATAATATCTCTCGGGCTCTTGGCGTGTCCTACTAGATCTACGAATGACTTGTGTAATTTGAGCAGGTCACTTTCCACAATATTTTGTGGTTCCTGCTCATGTTCCAACTCAGGTTCAATGATATTTTGTGGTTCACGAATTTCTTCGAGTTCTACTTTCCTCCCACTGTTTCCTTTAGAGACAAATTCTCTTTATAGAAAAATACCAGTTCGAGCAACAACCACTTTGTTCTCAGAAGGTTTATAGAAATAATACCCTTTTGTTTCCTTAGGATATCCCACAAAATTACATTTGTCAGATTTGAGTCTGAGCTTGTCAGAAGCCAGACATTTTACAAACGCCTCGCAACCCCAAATCTTCATGAACGACATACTAGGACGTTTCCCAGTCCACATCTCATATAGTGTCTTTTGAACCGTCTTTGTAGGAACACGGTTAAGTGTGAATGCAGCTGTCTCTAGGGCATGACCCCAGAAGCTTATTGGAAGATATGCATGACTCATCATTGATCGTACCATGTCCAACAAGGTGCGATTCCTCCTCTCAGACACACCATTCCATTGTGGTGTTCCAGGTGGAGTGAGTTGTGATATAATACCATACTCCTTTAGAAGGTCATCAAAATCTTGGCTTAAGTATTCACCACCTCGATCGGATCGAAGGGCTTTTATGCTTTTGCCAAATTGGTTTTGAACTTCATTCTTGAATTCCTTGAACTTTTCTAAGGATTCGGATTTGTGTCTCATAAGATACACATATCCATATCTACTGAAGTCATCAGTAAATGTAATGAAGTAATAGAACCTACCTCTTACTAATGAACTCATGGGTCCACATACATCACTATGTACAAGTCCCAATATATCACTAGCCCATTCACCGTGACCAGTGAAAGGGGCTTTAGTCATCTTACCTAATAAGCAAGACTCGCATTTCTCATATGATTCAAAATCAAATGAATCCAAAAATCCATCTTTATGGAGTTTGGATATGCGTTTCTCATTTATATGGCCTAAACGACAGTGCCAGAGATATGTCGGATTTGAATCATTTGATTTAAATCGTTTTGTATTTATGTTATAGATAAGCATCTCTAAAGAAAGAATATAAAGACCATTAAACAATTGTGCAACACCATAACATATTTCATTTAAGTAAAACGAACAACTGTTGTTCTTTATTAAAAACGAAAAACCTTTCTTGTCCAAACAAGAAACAAAAATAATGTTTTTGCTCAAAACAGGCACAAAATAACAATCCTCTAACTCTAATACTAGCCCAGTGAGCAAAGATAAATGATAAGTTCCTACGGCTAGTGCAGCAACTTTTGCTCCATTCCCAACTCGTAGGTCAACTTCTCCTTTCGCCAAAGTCCTACTCCTTCGGAGTTCCTGCACATTAACACAAATGTGAGAACCACATCCAGTATCCAATACCCATGATGTAGAAGTGGACAAATTGACTTCTATAACATATATACTTGAATCAGAAGTCGTACTTCCTTTCTTTTTCTTGAGTTCTTCCAGATATGCATGACAATTCCTCTTCCAGTGTCCAGGTTTTCCACAGAAGTGACAATCACCTTCTTTAGCTACCCCACCTTTAGGTTTTAAAGTCTTTTTATTTTTGAAATTGGGTTTGGCACCAGATTTAGATCCTATCTTCTTCTTGCCTTGCCCTTTTCCCTTAGCATTCCCCTTTTGCACCATCATTATGGGATCGGGTCCTGCCTTTTTCATGTTGTTCTCGGCAGTTCTTAACATGCTCAATAACTCATTAAGTGGTTTTGTAATTTCATTCATGAGATAATTCATGACAAATTGCGAGTAGCTGCAGCTGCTGTTCAAAGATTGCAAAACTAGATCAGTTTGGGCTTCTGCAGTAATCGGAAAACCCAACCTAGCAAGGTACTCAATATACCCAATCATTTTAAGAACATGTGGACCAACTGGATAACGTTCACCCATCTTGCAGTGATACAATGCTTTGCTTGTATCATACCTTTCCTGTCGAGCATGCCCTGCGAACAATTTCTTGAGGTGCTCGATCATCTCATAAGCATCCATTAACTCATGCTGCTTCTGAAGCTCAGAGTTCATAGTTGCTAGCATGAGACAACTCACATCCAGAGCATCATCTTGATGCTTCTTATAAGCATTATGCTCTGCACGTGGTGCAGTGTTAGCCGGTGTTGTGACACCCAGGATTTTATAATAATTTCAAATAAAGATTATGATGAATTAAATAAAGGTTAACGTTTAGAACCTGGTGTTGAATGATAAAGGTATTGAGGAATGATTTATAGAATGTGAAGAAGAATTATATGAACTAAGAAGAGAAAGATGAATGTGCAGAGTATAAAGGATGTGCAATAGAGGGTATGAAATAAGTGGATTGAGAAAGGGTAAATACAATTAAAGAAAAGAAATTTTCAGAGAATGAGAAAGTATATTGATAAGTGTATCAAGAAATGAGTTAAAGTTTTATGAATAAAATATTTAGAGAATTATGAAATATGATGTTGAGTTAATAATTGAATATTCTGACACTTATGATTTTTATTGGAATTATCCATGTAAGTTAAGGATTTAAAGAAGTAAGATATGATTATTATGGATATAGTTGTGATTTATTAGGATAAAGGTATAACAAATGAGATACGTATAAATATTACGGTAATTATGACTCCGATGACGGAATCCTGTTAAGGGGGAAAGAATGTGAGGATCCGAATTTTCAGGATTTTTCTTAATAATATTAAATGAGAATTTAATTGATAAAATTATCAAGGTTGTATAAATTAATTATTATTTTAAGTAAATTAAGGTATGTAAAAGGATTTAATTGGTAAACTAAATCCGTACAGAGATGATGACAAATTGTGATTAAATAAAAATAATTGAAGAATAAATAGATTGTTTAAAAAACAATTTATGAAAAATAAGAGAAGTTTTAATGAAATGAATACTATTTAAAAATTATTGTGAAAATACAGAAATTATGATTTTAAATGAGGTTATGTGATAATGTGAAAGGCATGAATTAAATATGTATATATTTATATATATACATTTTTTATATGTATGTGTGTTATGTTTAATTGATAATTATAAATGTTATTAATTATGACAATTAAGGGATTAATAATTAAATTAATCCAAGTTTAAATGAAAAGATAATGAGAGAAGTTAATAAAATTGAAATTATTGAATTTAGATTTAATTAAGAATTTTGGGAGGAAGTAAAAATTAATTAAGAAGAAATGTAATTATATAAATTATATAATAATAAATTATATAATTTATACAAGGAAATTAAAGTAATGAATGAAAGAACTTATAATTATATAAATTATATAAAAATAATAAATATAAGAGGATTAAATTAATAAATATATAATTATTGATTATGCAATTAAGGGATAATTAGAAAGGAATAATGTAATTATAAAAATTATATAATATTAAATTATATAATTTATATAAGGAAAGTTAATGTGATTATTAAAGAAATTGAATAATAAATAAGGAAAAAGAATGTTTTAAGTTATTAAAAATTATATTTATGTATAATGAAATTATTATGACTTTTATGAAGGATAATATTTCAAAAACGGGAACATGTTAGTGTAACATGTTGTCCAAGTAACGAAGTGAAAAATTACGAAAAATAATTTTTATATGTTATATGAATTATTTTATGATTTTTGGAGATATAAATTACCTCACATAATTGCATGCATGGCGTTATGCGTGTACAAAATTTGTCAAGTAAAGTACCCAAAATATGTGTTAATATTATTTATAAATTATATTATGATTTTTAGTGAATTAAAATAAATATTTTATATATTATATATAAAATATTTATTACACGAAACAATTACGTAATGTATAAAATTTAATTAATTATGCACGCGAATGATCCAGAATTTTCTTGGCTGCTAGAGAGAAAGAGAGGCGGTGGAATTTTTTTTTATAAAATTTGGTTAAGTTATTGTTGGTTATAAAAGGAAATAAAAAGACAAGAAGGAAAGGAAAAAGTAAAAAGAAAGAAAAACAAAAACACACAAGCCCTCTCTTTCTCTTCCATCCGACCACCACCACCATGACTACCGGAAAACACCATAGCCGCCAAGAAGGTAGAAGTGTGGTGCCATCAAAGGGCATGACAAGCTTCAAGGAAGGTATAAAAGCAATTATTTAAATTATTTATGTATATTTTGTGGTAAAATAAATTGTGTAGAAAATTAGAAAATAATTAGAATAATTATTCTAAATAATTATTTGATGTATATGTATGAGTTATATAATTTTTGGATCGGTTTTGTTGGCAAATTAATGTGCAAAATGAAGAAATTATGGAGAAGTTGATATACTGTTGCGCGTAAGAGAGAAAGAAAACTTTTCTGGGAAAGCCGCGCATTGCGCGGCGCTGTGTGTGTGAACAGGGACCAGAAACGACGTCGTTTCTGGGGCTAAGGGGGGACCGCGCCATGCGCGGTAGAAAATTCCGGAAACAGATACCAAACGACGTCGTTTGGTGAAGGCGAAGGCGGAAGTTTCCGGAATCAGGGGCAAACGATGTCGTTTTGGACGACCGGGGGTCGGTCCGCGCAATGCGCGGCCGACGAAATGTGGTTAAATGACGATTGTGCCCCTGAGCTTTTTCAATTATACCGACCGTGTCCCTAGAGGCACTGAAATTACAGAAATGCCTCTTATCTTTTCAGTTAATTCCGATTATGTCCCCAAGGCCGCGGAAATTACGAAAATGCCCCGAATCTTTTCTGTTAATGCCGGATGGGTCCCTAAGGGCGCGAAATTTACAACAATGCCCCCAGAATTAGTTTTTAATGAAATAAATGTTTAAAAATTGTTTAAAAATCATAGAAAATTATAGAAAAATACTAAAAATATAGAAATGATGTTGAGCATTAAATTTAATATTTTTGTAAAAATATTAAATATTGAAGATTAATATTTAAATATTAATCTAATGAGTTTAAAGGTTATAAAATAATTAAATGAAAATCCGGACAACCAAAAATGTTAAATTTTATCTGATGAGCCGGGTTGTCTATAGTGAAGACATTGGTAATTAAGTTAAATTAATTTATTAAGGAACGAGGTTAATATAATTAACCATATTATTAAGTAATTGGCCCAGAAATGATATTAATTAATTAAATTAATATCATAAGAGGATAAATAATTATTATTTAATTATTTTATGATCATAGGTTGATCAAGTTAAGGGTTTGAGCTAACAATTTAAATAACTGGACGCCAGACAAGTTCTTCAGTCCCTTTTATGTTAAATGTTGGACTGTTATGATATGTAATTCTTGTTTAAATGCATAAAAATTATGTGCTACGTGATACGTGATTAATATGACCACAATGTGTACTTTGTGCAACGATATGAATGTATATGAGATATATTGTTATAGTAGAAGCACAAGCACAAGATGTATGACACACACTAAGCAGGTTAAGGTATGTGCTACGTGAAGTATAAACTGTTGAACTTGCTGAGCCGTTGTGCTCATTACTTGCTTAAATTAAACTTTTGCAGGTTAAGAAATGAATTTCAGAAATATCGGATTTTATTAGAGATGGATCAACCAGGAAGGTTGTAAATAAAATAGTTATATTCAATATGGTAAATTGCAAAGTTTATTTTGACATTTTGTATATTCATATACGTTGGATCTGTATAGGATGAATAGAGTTAAATGGTGAACCATGAATGTTTAAATTAATTGTTACGATAGAAATTATTATACGTTTGATTATGAACGATGCAACAAGGAATATTTGTATGAAAATAAAAGACTGTAAAATTTTGAATAATGATCATGATGATACGTGTAGCAGTAAGAAAAAGTAAAGGTTGCGATCCAGGGACTAGGATCCAGATGTAAGAATTTAAATATCCAAATATTTTAATACAATGATTGAATTGAGAAAAAGAAAAATTTATACCGAAAATTTGGTAATTGATGATTTTGAAATCAGTTAATGGATCAGTTAAGGTGGTTAAAGATATATTAACGAACCAAAATTTGGACGTTATGAAGATAATGTATAATAAATACAAAGTTTAAGCGAATAAAGTTGGTCGAATTTTGGGGTCGTTACAGGTGTTGCAGGAATGGGCCCATCAAGGACATAGAGCTTGCGCTCTTGTTTGAGGACAATCCTCAAGTTCCTATGCCAGTCTAGGAAATTAATTCCACTCAGCTTTTCCTTCTCAAGGACTGATCGTAGTGAAAGACTATTTGTGTTGTTGGTTGCCATTGATATCTACAATTTATAAGTGCAAAAATAATAAGTTAAATTGCAGGGTTTTGATATTATGTAATTGATAATAGTACATTCCAAATATACCTCCCACTATTTTAATCAAATTAATTGTCCTCACCATTAATTCGATAAACATTTTCTATTAAATCTTTCTAGTGAGCTAAGATCCATATTTCATTACGCCTTAAGTTAGCTTCGGCTAATCTCTTAAAACATAATTATTTAGGTAGACAACCATTTGTAAATTATATCATATATAACTCTTAGATAGTTTGGTGAACAACATTTGTTCTAGTTCATCTAATGGTTCCTGCCAAACTCTATGCCTCTAAGTCCACAATCCTATTGAGATAACTTAGTTAAGTCGGACCCAATGATTTTAACATTTTGGATATCACAATTATCCTATCGCATCTTACCAAGATAAATGAGGTACTTTGCTTTGGCAAACCTACATTCATTGATCAAGGTCTTGATGAGTGTCATTCATTGGAAGGCATCTGATTTAGACTTAATAATTTTATGAGGGATTTTATTAATTAATTTAGATCTCACCAATTTTAATCTTATTAAGCATGCACGTTATTTATCATAGCATATCGTATACAATCATAAATAAAGTGCAAAAATTAAACGTGTCAAAGTTATGGCCCAACCTTATGTGAATCCTTTCAAGCTAATGAAAAGATTGAAGGTCAGTCTAAGGTGGTAAAATGTATTCAAAATAGTAGCTTCGTTGGACCTTCCTCGTTCACGTGTGTCTCCTCTCCATCATCATCTTGTCTTCTTGATTACACTTGTACATTACATGTTATAAAGAAATCTCGAGTTACATTCGAGGGGATTTAGATGAGAAGAGAATATTACATCAGAATATAGAAAAGCACAACATGCAAGCCGTATTTCAAAAACCAAAAACCACTAATCCTATGGGTCAAAAGAGCCATAACTGTGCACCATGCATATCACAATAAGCACATAACACAATTTATATCATTTAAGGAAAATTATAAAAATATTTGGGGTCACGACCATCGTGCGCTACGACGGGGGGGGTCCAAGGGGGGGACTCCCCCTGGCGGTGGTCTCGCTGACCGGTCAAATTATAAAAATAATAATAATATTTGTTTGTAACATAATTAAAAAAGGAAAGAATATTTTTATAAATATACTTAAATTTATTTTAGAACAAGAAGGTTGTTAATTATTAAAATATTTTATATGATTAAAATATGTATAACTTTACGTAGAATTTTGTTTAGAACAAAAAGATTTTGGATTCGTCAAAGAGAAAGAAAATGTGTAAAACTTAATTAATTAATTAACTATTTATTTCTTTATTTTATTTAATTAGTTCCGACGGAGAAAATTTAACGAGTCGTTTTTGGAATATAATTTCGGATATTACATTGCTTAATCCAGGTACGGATTCCGTACTCCTTCAGTAATATTTCTTTAATTTTAATTTTATTCGTTTTGTCGCTCAATTAGAATTCAGATATTATTTTGATATATTATTCATAGTCAAATGCTTATGATATAATTGTTTGGTTTTAGATATTCAAAAATTCATAACTTGTACTCTTTGGAATTAGCGAGCATGTCTAGTATTTATTTTGATACTGTAGAAACGTATATGCTAATAAATTTTGAGGACTTTGTATTAATTCGTTTCGGTTTAGCATGTGGGTATTAGAACCCCTTTTATTTTTATTGTGTCGCATATATTGTGATATGATATTTTTGTTAGAATGTACCGTAGGGTATACCTGAGCTATAACCACCTGTGGGGGTACCACAGACATGTCCTCTTGGCACCGAGACATGGCACTTTCGTGGCGGTGTGATTAGTCCACGTCGTCTCCATTTTGTGTGCTCCGATGAGAGTTGGCCAATTGGTGTTTTGTTGTGGGAGGCGTATGGGTCGGCCCTAATTTTCTGTTCTATTATGTTCTGCGGTTTGGTGTTGTTTGTGCCGAACACACCTTCCATTTTTGCATACATTTGGATTTGCAGTCTAATTAGTGTCTGCCTGTGTGACAGTATTTTGACTTATCTTTGTGGTAAGGTATATTTTTATTTTTTTCTGAGCTCGGTATAAAATAATCTCAGCCATTTGATTCAGCCTATTATGTTATTTAGATTAGTTCAGTTCAGTTGGTTTTATTATTCATTTTAGTTCTTATTTTATTGCACTCTATATCCGTACTGGACATTTGGCCCATGCTGTATTTTTCTTCCGGTATGTAATTAGGGGGAGCAAGGGCAAGTGTGAAGAGAGCTTCCTTTATGTAAATAGTTTAGATATTCTGTGTAGAATTTGACATTTTGGTTTTTAAGTATTGTAGTAATACTCATACCGTATTTTAACCAGTTGACAATTATCTATTTAGATTATTCGATTTTATATTAAAGTTTTGGATATCAGTTTGTTAGTTTTGTTGTGTTCTGTGCGTAATCTCCCTTTTCACTACTTCGGGAAGGGGGTGTTACACATTGCCTTCTCAGTCGCAATCCTGAGAGGCTCATTCAGAAGCTTCAAATTCCCTATGAAATATCCCTCACTCCTTATTCATTCACAATACTTTCTTCCTTGAGCAACCCTCAAGTCTTCTCCAGCATTAGATCCATCACATATTAAACTTCTTCCAGCCGTCTTTTGAAATTATCAATGCTGAATGCATAATTTGTTGTGTACCTCACTCCAACTTCATTGCAGTACTTTAACGAGGACATCAGAGACAGAAAACCAGCTTTGTGGCCTGCTCCTTCTTCCAGCGAACATTTCTTAGCTGTTAACACTCGAATTTCGTCCATACGTTCAACCACCGGTTCGGACTGGGACCTGCACAAAAAGAACCACCAGAAGTGCTTGACAGCTTGGGCCGCCGGGGGATACCTCCAATGTTAATGCTCGAATTTTGTCCATACGTTCAACCACCGGTTTAGACCGGGACCTGCACAGAAAGAACCACCAGAAGTGCTTGACGACTTGGGCCTCCGGGAGATACCTTATGTGTATGAGTAAGTACAGATTTCAACACGTGTCAACAATGAAGGCTTAAGTATTTAGTAGGTATAATTAGATGTGTGTACCTCTATTATTCACCATGTATTTATAGTACTCATATTGCTCAATAGGACTCCAATTCCTAATAGGAATTGTGTAGCAAAATTCTTGTATAGAGAAGGTAACTGTCACGCTAATCAATGTAAGATAGGTAACTCCCATACCAATTAATATTAGATATGGTAACTAGTTAGTATCTGAATCGATAAAGAAAGCAATCCCAAGCCTATCGGACTTAGGAATCCTCTTGTGTATATACTAGACTTAATGGTCTGCAAGGCCAAACTCATCATTGGTATTTCATTTACGCTAGTAAAATATGTAGCCCAACATTGCAGGAGTAGATAGGAGGCTCCGGGAGTCCAAAGACTGCAGTGACTGTGATGGACGAGTTCCTTCGGGAGCACGAAAGCGTTAGACCGAAGGGAAAACTCCATCTAGAGCCCAGAGGCATCAGACTGAAGGGAAAGCTCCATCGGGAGCCCAGAGGCATTAAAGCGAAGGGAAGCTCCATTGGGAGCCCGAAGGCATCAGAACGAAGGGAAGGCTCCATCGGGAGCCCGAAGGCATCAGACCGAAGGAAAAAATTCCATCGGGAGGCATCAGACTGAAGGGAAAAACTTCATCGGGAGCCGGGAGGCATCAGACCGAAGGGAAGCTCTATTGGGAGTCTAAAGGCATCAGACCGAAGGGAAGCTCCATTGGGAGTCCGAAGGCATCACACCGAAGGGAAAGCTCCATCGGGAGTCTGAAGGCATTAGACCGAAGGGAAAACTCCATCGGGAGTCCAGAGGCATCAGATCGAAGGGAAGCTCCATCGGGAGTCCGAAGGCATCTGACCGAAGGGAAAGCTCCATCGGGAGCCCGAAGGCATCAGACCGAAGGGAAAAGACCGAAGAAATACTGCTTTCGTAAATTCGAAGAAAGTATGCTTTTGGGAGGAAAGAAGCTTTTTTGAGATTCCAAAATAACTAACCCGAAGATAGAGGTCTTCGAGGTTTCGAGGACGTCAGACCGAAGAGGAAGTTATGGTGAAAGCCAAGTAAGACTACAATTGCTAAACCTAGTGAATCGTGCGGACCCGAAAATAGTATGCTTTCGGGAGGAAAGAAGCTTTTTCGATCATCCCTGTTATGACGTAGGGGAGACCTCGATCTTTTTCTTAGGTCTCTAGAAGTTGTAGATCGGGAATTGATTGTCTTATGGTCAGGATGGTGGTCATAGCAACGATCTGTGTGTCAACCATGGCGGCCTGAGCGGAAGGCCGAGCCTCTCTGACTCAACAAATCTTTTATAGCCTTAGCCAAGTCTGCATATTGTCTCTCAAGCTCTTCTTGCTGGAGATCAAGAGCTTTCTTTTTATCAAGCATCTCTCGAAGGCGACGCTGCTTGTCAGCATTGGTTGTGTGATGTGACTGCGAGTGTGTATCTTTTCGAGAGTTATTCCGACTTTTTGAGGGCGATGTGGTCGCCATCTTAATTACTTTTGGTTGAAAAGATCATCTCTACTAAATACTAGAAAGCCCTCATTCTAGTGCCAATGTTAACGCTCGAATTCCGTCCATACGTTTAACCATCAATTCGGACTGGGACCTGCATAGAAAGAACCACCAAAAGTGCTTGACGGCTTGGGCCGTCGGAGGATACCTCCATCGTTAACGCTTGAATTTCGTCCATATGTTCAACCACCGGTTCGGACTGGAACCTGCACAGAAAGAACCACCAGAAGTGCTTGACGGCTTAGGCCGCTAGGGTATACCTTCGGTGTAAGAGTAAGTACATATTTTAAGATGTGTCAACAATGGAGGCTTAAGTATTTAGTAGATAGAATCAGATGTGTGTACCTCTATTATTCACTATGTATTTATAGTACTCATATTGCTCAACATGACTCCAATTTCTAATAGAAATTGTGTAACAAAATCCTTGTTTAGAGAAGGTAACTGTCACGCTAATCAATGATAGATATGTAACTCTCATACCAATTAATATTAGATATGGTAACTAGTTAGTATCCGAATCGATAAGGAAAGCTATCTCAAGCCTATCGGACTTAGGAGTGCTCTGGTGCGTGTACTAGATTTAGTGGTCTGCAAGGCCAAATCCATCATTGGTATTCCATTTATGCTAGTAAAATATGTAGCCCAACATTAGCATACCTTCGGTTTTCGTCCAAGATGAAGGCAATATGGTTGGAAATGGGACCGATAGATTTAACTCCAAATATAGCTGCCAGCAATACCATTAGTTCCTTGCCTCATTGCTTGTGCCACCAAGTCTATACTACTGCGCATCAAATTATCAATTCAAAAGGGGGTTGCAACCATAATTAAGACAACAATCATCAACAATGAAAAACCCTTTTACAACCACAACTTATTGGGTCAGGCAATTTATCAAAGACAACTCATAACTACCGATTTTTTTAAAGAATCAAATATCTGTTTTGGTAGATAGATCGTATCGTTACATAGCTGCATAAACCAAACACCGGCATCCAAAAAATTCCATTAGAGAGGGACCATGTTTACCAAAGAAAGACTATAGTTAAATTGCTAAACAGACTTGCGTAGTATATATATCTATGCATACAGATCCTTAAACCTGTAAACATTATAAATTACACAAAGTTGTCGAGGGTTAGCGAGATGGGTATTGAGAGAGAGAGAGAGAGAGTATTATTAGTAGGCTACGAGGGGAGGAAGGAAAAAAAGAAGCCAGTATAATGGACACAAAATCAGGTTTTTGGTGTTTTTGGAAACTCTGTTCTTTCGAAGGAGCGGGTTGGTTTAGGTGATTTATGTGCGTCTTTGAAGCTACGTTTATTTGCAAAGATTATAATACCAAGATTATAATCTCAATGTTATATTTGTTTATAATGATTACACTTAGATAAAATTATTAATCCCAAAAATGTCTTGTTTATTTTTAAATTTAGACTTAAAATTATTAGTCCAAGAATTATAAAATGACTTAATAGTCTTGAAATTATAATCCCTAATTGAACATGTTATTAAATAATTTTTTATATTAAGTCATTTTATAATCTCTGAACTAATAATTTCAAGTTCAAATTTGCAAACAAATGTTTCGTTTTCATACTACGTTTTCTTGCCAAAAAGAGGAATTCCAGTTAGATGGTTATAAAGGTTAGGTAGGAAACAATCAAAACCATAACCCCACAAACTAGATTTGCGTTTAGCATCCATAATTTGTACCCGTAACACACTGTTCACGGGCTTCCAAAAACCGAGTCCCACACTCCATCTTCAATAAGAGTGGCAGCATATATTCTCAACCTTAGTTGACTAAATTGATAGTAGTGTAACCACAATTTCTAGTACAATACAATGCATTCAAATATAAGAATCTTTACTGACTATTGAAACAATGAGCAGAGAACAATAAATTACAAGAGAAGTTGGCAACAATTTAGTGCTTTGGGGATTTATGTTGATAATGATGACCATATAGCTGCCCATGGTGATGAACTGTAGAATGAGCGGAGTTGATTTCTGATACTAAGTTTTAATTTTCCTTCATAGAGTCGATCTGTTCCAACACCTCTACTACTTCTTTCATTGAGGGGCGATTTTCAGGTTTAGTTTCCAGGCATTTTAGCGTCAGCTGAGCAGCTTGTAGTGCTGCCTTTGAAGAATATTGGCCTTCTATACGTGCATCCATCATGGACTTCAGCTTCCTTTTCTGAGATAGTAGGGGCTTCGCCCAATCTATCAAATTATGCTGACTGCTTGGGCGTTCCATGTCGACTACTCGTAAGCCTGTCAACATCTCAAGCAGCACAACCCCAAAGCCATACACATCGCTCTTCACGTATAAATGACCTGTTGACATTGTGCACCAAAATGTTTACTGGTTAACTGTACTAGAGCATTTTATCTAATTTTTGGTTTTGTAGTTCCTTTTTTAAGGGGAGTAGGAGTTATAAGTTGTGGGATTTTATATTTCAGAAAGTCAAAAGTTTTTGGTTCTTGCCTAATTCAACAGTCACCCAATTACAAATCCTTTTCCCACTCTTAATGCTCCCATTCAAAAAAGGAAAAACATTGAAAGCAAAAATTCTCACTACTGCACTTGGCAACAGGAGTCCACTTTACAAAATCACTGCCAGCGACTAGCACATAACTACCTATATTGAAGATACTGACCAACACATTTACTATAGCTATAGACTATTAAGTGCTCACCTGTTGCAACATATTCAGGAGCAGCATAACCATATGTGCCCATGACTCGGGTTGTAACATGTGATTTTCCACCTGATGGACCCAATTTCGCCAAGCCAAAATCTGATATTTTTGCATTGTAGTTCTATTCAAGCGAGAACAAAAGAAAAAGGAAAAGCTTTAACAAACAAGAATCTTGCACATGGATGCAAATACATTTATATCACTCCAAGCAATATTTGTTAGGGAAGAAACTTAAAAGGGAAAGTTCAGGCTTTCAGTACCATTAGATGAGGAAATAATAATGTAACTCTAATATTGATATATCAGAGTATTTAGGTATTGACATCAGAAAATCATTAAATAAAAGTGCGTGATCGAGTTTCCTTCAATTGAAGAACCCCGAATGTGCTATCAACTATAGTGGCATTAAGAAAACAGTAGTAAAAGGACCATTTGGGATAATATATGGTTGAGTTTGTCTAATGCTTCAAAAACCTAACCTATATATCACTCCAGTATCAGTTTGTTTATAAGAGTGTCAGTATTCAAGCTGGGGACCATTCTCCATTTGTTTTTTGATTTTCACCCAAGTAAAGGAAGGGGGAAATAAAGGGCTTAGAAGAAGACAACTTTGAAACCATGCTATAACAACCCCAATTCAAAATATCGGCCGTTCTTTCTTCCATTTTCTTATCCCTCTTTCCAGCTTTAATTTCTTAATTCTCAATGATTTCTCAAGGTCCAATCTATTAATGTTAAAAGCTGAGCAATGAATCTCACCCCATCGAGCAGTATATTAGAGGCCTTGAAGTCTCTGTAAATAATTTTCTTCTCAGAACTGTGCAAGAAAGCTAGTCCGCGTGCTGCTCCTATGGCTATTTTTAGCCGTATGTCCCATGAAAGTGGTTCAATAGCATTACTCCCTGAACAATAAAAAGATCCAGCAATAAATGCATTTTACCATCAATGAGGAATTTTTATTTTTACTTTATTTTCTACTCTTTTCAGATTCTTACTTCTGAAAAGATGGTTTTCCAAGCTTCCTTTCTGCATAAACTCATATACAAGTAAGAGGTCTTTATCCTCCCAACAGTATCCCAACAACTTGACCAAGTTAGGATGAGAGAGTCTCCCTAAAAAGTTCACTTCTGACTACATATCAAGTGAAGAAGCAACCAAACATTTAGCGAAGAACAAGCCTCATTATGTTGCATAAGTAAATAAATAACAATAATAGGAGGCAACAAAATAAATAATAAGAAATGAACTAGAAGGTAATCTAATCAACAATAAACAGAAAAAAGGATGTGCAATCTTTTCCTTTTCCCACCCTTCCCCCTTTTCCAATCATATTAATCCAAAAATTACACTGTATGAGATAGCAAAATTGTGTTAAAAAATTGTGAACTCCAATTAAGCAACATCCCTAGCATTAGAAAGGAATGCCCATGGCAGCACTCTAATGATGACAACTTTTATAGAAGCGTAGACATTCTTGCCCAAAGACAAACATTTGAAAAAAAATGAAGAAAAATTTCATATCACTGGCTTTTTGAGCTCAAGGTTTAACGATAAAAGCCTTCCCATGTGAGAGCCAGTTGCAATGCAAGATTGTCGGACACAAGTATGCCCTCACTTCCCATAGAAATATTTTGTTTGATTTATCACCCACTATATGTATTTTATTTGATTTACAAAATCGAATGATGAAGCCCTGAGGGGAAAAAATTGAACATTTTAAGGTGAGAAAGGGGGGTTAGGTACTTAGTATCCTTGATCATTTCCCCTTCAAAAACATTGGTAATTTTGCAACGAGATAGATTTCGTTTATTTTTTCCCAAAAAGGCACATCATTCATTGTTTATAACATTCTCTCGTGTAGCCATCTCCATTCCTTGAGGGAGGGTTGGCTCACATTGCAAATCCTCCTCGTATCAGACCAGTCCACCATTCCAGTTCTGGTCACAGCCAAAGGCGGCACCAGAAAAGAACTTTCCTCATTATCCTGAGTGTTCAGATTGTTGTAACCAATGATAGAAAGTTGCAATAAATGCTAATCATTGCGATTGTGATTACAGTTAGAATTCAACAATCAAGTTGTAACACATATGACATAACACACACCTGCCATTCATCAAAGCCCTGCATACTTTCAGGGTTCAATTTCTTGATAGCGACAATCATTCCGGTACCAATCCTGGAGGGAACAAGCGTCTTCTCATCCACCCATCCCTTAAAAACAGTCCCAAAACCTCCTATACCTAACACGGTATCGGACTTGAAACTTTTCGTGGCACTTTTCATATCTGAAAAGCTATATATCTTCAGATTGGAAGTAGGCAATATTTCTCCATATGAACAAGTCGTATCACTTGCTGCAGCGGAAAATCGGCTGTGGCCCGCACTGCTGCTGGTAGTAGCCGAGAATCCACCGCCGTTGCTATAATTTGATGTCCCTGAAACAAACATTAAAAAAATTACCACAAACAAATTTCATCAATTTCGCAATTCGCTTGTTTCTTTGTATTTACTTGATTAAGCAAAGAACAAAAGTTAATATAGAGATACTACTATACCAGTGGTGGAAGTGGAAGGTCTAGTTTCGCTGGTGCTGGGATTTGGATCAGTAGCTTGATATTCCAAGCAATTGCCCATCTCAAACCCTCTACTTCTTCTACTGCGTGCTGCTTTTCACGCATATACTTTTTGTGCCAAATCTTCTCAGATCGATTTGGTGCTTGCTTTTCTTTTTCTTGTTTGACTTTTGGAATGACAGTTCGTTTGTTGTTTGTTTATTTTATTACTCCCCCTATCCCCTCTTCTCTTCTGCTTTGCGTTTATTGGTCTGTTGTTTCCATCATCTGTCAAAGCATCATTTCATTTTATTTGCCTTTTACTGCAACTTCTCTCTCTCGTTAGCCGTCATTTTGCACCGAATACTAAGTCAAACGGCTTTTGTCGTGGAAGCAAAACGTTCACCCCACAATCTACTATGTATAGCTATTTTGAGAGACTTAAAAGAACTGAAAAATAGAAAGTTTGCAAGAAAATGACTTTTCTTTCAAAAAATTATATTTTCGGGCCAATATTTACTCTCTCATCGCAAATGCATAACTTTTGTTGCACATGATATAATGAGGTAATTGTTGAAAAAATTCTTCAAAAGATAATTTTAAAAAAATTAATAAAACATGATCATCTTTATAATTTTATACAAAATAACAAATATGTATATATCGTGTATCTAGAGTACGAATTTATTGTCTAATGCTTGGTTGGAATAACATGTTTAAATCTTCGAACAGTTTCTAGTATATCAAGATCTTCCTTCTTCTTTATGTTGAATTTGAAGCGTGGTCTCCAAAGAATCCTCATAGAAAAGTTTTTACGAATCTTTTCTTAGACAGTAAGAGGATACGATATTTGATCTTTTACTCTGATTAAAAAACCTTATTTCACGTATAAAACTGATTCATATTAGAGTAGGATTGGGATCATAAGGGATTGCTATTTTGACTTAAATATTTATTTAAATATTATTATCTAATAATAATATACAAAATAAATATTAATTATAATTAATTTCACTAAATAATTATAATTGCACTTAAGTTCAGGAATTAATTAAAATAAATTATTTACTAATAAACTATAAATATTTCTTCTATAGATATACATAAATATTTAAAATTAAATATAATCCTGATATATTTAAACTAATTTTATAAGTTCATAATTTATCTTCATTTGATAATAAATTAATTTAAAAATTAAATCAATCCTCTTAATAATAAATATTAAAAGACTTGGCCAAGTTTCTATAATTAATAATAAATTGTCTTATGAAAAATTTGATAGATGTTTTGACAATAACAATGTTCCTAATATTAATTAAATATATTAATTAACATTCTAATGTATTAATTAGCTAAATATAATTTCACTCATTGGAACATTAAATTAATATATATAATAATATTAAATTCATTATTATTTCAAACTTAAGAAAATTCACAAATTAGTATTTATGTGAAAATATTTTATTAATAAAATATTATCACATGATCCGTTTAATGCACACCGTTAATACACTATTACTTGAATTAGAAATCCAACTTTCATTATCAAGATAAATTATCTCTATTAAACCACTATAACTTACATGATAATATCTCCAAATTATTATAAGTTATAAACCATTATATCTTTATTTATATATATTACATATGATTTATATCTTCTGTGTATAATACTTATTTATATACATAAATCATAATATATATAAATTTGGAGATTTATATAAACAAAATAAATGACCATTTAATGAATGACGAATGATGAACTTTTATTAATTAATAAATGTCCAACATAAGTAAATATTAAATAAATAGATAAATAGGATTTTAATAGCAAACAATCTCCCACTTGTTATTAAATCTAATTTCTCATGTATTTAATACTAATCGCATCAATATGTGACTAAAAAACTTTAGCAAGTAATGTTTTTGTGAATAAATCTGCTAGATTTTTAGCCTCTGAAATCTCGCACACTTATAGATCTCATTTGTTCACATACTCTCAAATGATATGGCATTTGCACTCAATGTGCTTTGATTTCTTATGATCTCTTGGATCATTTGATTGTGCCACTGCCCCGGTATTATCACAATATGTAACTGTGGGATTAACAGCTGATGGTACTACGCCAAGTTCTATTAAAAACTTTCAAAACCATATAGCTTCCTTGAAAGATTCTGAAATTGCCACATACTCTGCTTCCATAATGGAATCAACAATACAACTTTGCTTAACTCTCCTCCAACTAATAGCTCCACCACCTAAAGTGAACATATTCTCAGAAGTTGACTTTCTAGAATCTTTGTCACATATAAAGTCTGAATCAGAATATCCAATAGGAACTAGATCATCACTGCAATAGATAAGCATATAATCTCTCGTTCTCCGAAGATATTTAAGTATATGCTTTACTATTGTTTAGTGCTCAGGTCCTGGATTAGACTGATATATGCTAATCATTTCAACTGCATAACAGATATCTGGTCTAGTACACAATATAACATACATTAAGCTTCCTACAACTGATGCATAAGGAACTGCTTTCATACTCTTTTTCTCAAATTCTGTTGTAGAACAATGATTTGAAGAAAGAGAAACTCCATATCTAAAAGGAAGTAATCCCTTTTTGGAATCCTGCATAGCATATTTAACCAAAATTTTATCTATACATGCAGCTTGAGAAAGACACAACATTCTTTTCTGATGATCCTTGATAACTTGGATCCCAAGAATGTATTTAGCCTCTCTCAAATCTTTCATGTCAAAATGATTAAAAAGCCAGACTTTAACATGAGATAACATTCATATGTCATTTTTAATCAATAGGATGCCATATACATATAAAACCAAGAATATCATCAGTTTTCCTTCACTTCTTTTATAAACACATGGCTCTTTAGGATTTTATTCAAATCCAAGTGATTGGATTACTTGTTTAAACCTGACATTCCATGATCTTGATGCTTGTTTAAGCTCATAAATAGATTTATGTAGCTTATAAACTATTCCTTCTTGGTCTTCAGCTATGAAACTATCTGGCTGAGACATGTAAATGTTTTCTTCAAGATAACCATTAAGAAAAGTTGTCTTGACATCTATTTGTCATATCTCGTAGTCAAAATGTGTTGTAATAGACAAGAGAATTCTGATAGATTTAAGCTTTGTTACTGGAACAAAGTATCCTCAAAGCCAATGCATTATTTTTGATTATACTCTTTCACTACAAGCCTAACTTTAAAGGTATGAACCTTCCCGTCCATTCCTCTCTTCTTCTTATAGATCCACTTGCACCCAATATGTTTTACTCCATTATGCACATCTACAAGTTCCTAAACTTTATTGGAATACAACGAGTCCATTTCTTGTTTCATTTCTTCTTGCCATAGATTAACATCTTTATCAGCAATTGCCTCATTATAGTTACTAGGATTTGAATCTTGACCATTTGATACAATCTTAGTAGGCTCACCCAAAAGAGTAAGTCTTTGTGTGGGTCTAAAAATCCTCCCACTACGACACGGTTCTCCTTGGTTAGAAGATTAAGGTATTATATCTTGTGGTGTAATTACTTATTTATTAGGTTTTGGTGCTGATTGTGGAGAATGATCTTTAGACATTTCCTCTAAGATAATTCTACTACTTGACTTATGTTCCATCATATAATCCTCTTCCAGAAAAACTACATTCGCACTCACAAATAGGTTCTGATTTTCTGGACTATAAAACAGTCCACCCCTTATCTCTTTTGAAAACTCTATAAACAAACATACTTCTGATCTTGTTCCTAACTTATCTAAATCTGTTTTTCCTTTTTGCACATGTGCAAGGCAATCCCATATATGAATGTGTTTTAAACTAGGCTCGTATCCTGACCACAATTCTAATTGTATTTTTAGAACTGATTTAGATGAAACAATATTCAATATATAAGTACATAACTGGTTCTAAAGCATATCCCCAAAAAGATATAGGTAGTGTAGAATAACTCATCATAGATCTAACCATATCTAAAAGAGTTATGTTTCTTTTTTCTGCTGCTCCATTTTGTTGAGGAGTCCCAGGTGCAGACAACTGTGATACTATTCTATTTTCAGTCACGTAATTCTTGAAATTTGTAAGAATGTATTCACCACCTCGATCAGATCGAATGGTCTTTATGTTTTTACCTGTTTGTTTTTTAACTTCAACTTAAAACTCTTTGAATTTTTGAAAACTTCAAACTTATGATGCATTAGGTATACATAACCAAATCTTAAGTAATCATCAATAAATGTAATAAAAATACTCATAACCTCCTTTAACTTTTATTGTTAATGGACCACATACATCAGTATGAACCAAATCTAACTTTTCTATAGCCCTATGCCATTTTGATTTAAAAGGTACTTTAGTCATTTTACCCTTTATACAGGATTCACATATTGGATAAAAATTAACTTCAAGAAAACTTAAAGGTTTATCCTTTACCAGTCTTTGGATCATGTTTAGATTAATATAACCTAAACGTAAATGCCATAAATAAGTTTTATTTGTTGAATAAACTTTTCTTTTTTTAGATATATTATTATCATTTTCAGTATTTTGCAATGTTCTTGTAACAGGAGTGAGAATATATAAGTTATCTAATAATGTACCATCACAAATAAAAGTAATTTTTTTTAATAATAATTTTATTATTAAAAACCGCGGAGTACCCTTGCTTAAATAAACACGAAATCGAAATTAAATTCCTATGAGCGTTTGGTATGTAAAGTACATTATTCAAATATAAACTCCTATCACTAGAAAATTGTAAATGAACTATTCCTACTGCCACTGCTGCAAATGTTGCATCCGATGTTAACTGCAGATATATTTTCCCTTCACTTAGCTTTCTGGTCTCCTAGAACCCCTGTAAATTATTGCAAATATGATTAGTGGCTTCAAAATCTATGCACTAGGATTCCGTAAAAATTGCCAATAAATATGATTCAAGTAGTAAAGTTTGAAACTTACCCTTATTTTTCACTTTCTCAAAGTATGCTGAGCAATTATGCTTCCAGTGTCCCTTTTCACCATAGTGAGAACACATTCCTTTAGGCTTTACCTCACCTTGACCCTATTTCTTCCAATTCCCTTAGTGCCATTAAACTTTGCATTCTTTTTGTTTTTGTTTTTGGTATCTTTTTCTTGTCAGGCTTAGCCTAAGCAACATTAGTCTCTGCTACATGGACAACTGGTTTAGGGACTAGAATATCTTAGGTTGACTGAAGCTGTTTCATTAACTTGGGGAGAGTATAATAAAATTAGCCTATATTGTAGTTAACCCTGAAATTTTGAAAAGTAATCAGTAATGACTGTAGCAACATGTCAACTGACATATCCGTATCGACATTTGCCCCGAGGACCTCTAATTCGTTAAAACGAGATATAAACTTGAGACAATGTTCACCTACTTGAGTTCTCTCAACCATTTTTTTTCTTCAACGAGAGACTTCATTATACTTTGCATTATGACACGAGTATGCTCACCAAACATACCATGTAAAGATTCTATAATAGCCTTAGTAGTTGGAACAACCATATGTTGTTGCTGCAAAATATTAGATAAAGAGCCCAAGATGCAACATTTAGCCATCTCATCAGCTTTTACCCATTTTGCATGTGCTTCTTTAATAGCATGTAGAGCATTAGCTGTAGGTGTCTTAGGGCAGGGTTCAGTAAGCACAAATTTATAATCCTGAGTAGTAAGAATAATGTTCAAGTTCCTTTTCTAATCAACATAATTGGGGCCAGTCAATTGGTTCTATTTTAGAATGATTGAGATTGAGTTGAATGCAGACATGATATCTAAAAATAAAAATATACATACATCATTCATATAGTCATTATCAAGTAAAATAACACATATTATTTAAATAATCAATTAATATAGGTATCTTAATTTTACTAAATAATGTCCATCCGTAGGGAAAAATAATTATTTTAAATTATCATTATTTTTTTCTAGTTAACTCTTTAACAAAGAAAATAACATACATATATTTCATCTTTTAAGCCTTCAAGAGTATTAATAAACTACATTTCTGTAGAAAAAAAATTATTAACCTTTCTATCAAGTGTATGCCATTACATTAAACTTCATAAAATATTCATAGCTCAAAATATATCTCCATAGAAAAAATATATTTATACTATCCCCAATTCCTTTTGTTGTTTGGGGAATAGACATTTTGGGGCCGATGTCGATGCCGAAGGCTAAAGGTTAGCTCCAATTTATTGTGGTGACGATAGATTATATGACTAAGTGGGTATAAGCCAAGCCACTTTGTCACATTACTGAGTTAGATTGTTTAAATTTTCTGAAGGAGTTGATTGTATTTTGGTTTGGCATCTCGATGATGTTGGTCTCAGATAACGGTTTACAATTCGTGGGAGCAAAGTTTGAACAGTTCTTATCCGATTTGAGGATACAATATTGGAGGACTTCGGTGGCACCTCTGCAATCCAATGGCCAGGTTAAGGTGACTAATCAGATGTTGCTTAATGGGATTAAAAGGTGACTAGATGATTAGAATGGGAGATGGCCAGAGGAGTTATAGAGTGTTCTATAGGCTTATCGGACAACGTCACAGACGACTATGGAATATTCACCTTTCAGGTTAGAGTATGAGACCGATGCGTTGATTCCAGTAGAGATTAAGCCTACCTCATTCAGGGTATCCAATTTCAAAGAGTTGTATAATGAAGAGGTACTTCGACTTAACTTGGATATGTTGGATGAGGCTTCAGATGCTGCAGTCTTAAGGTTAACAACGTATCAATAAAGGAATGCTAAGTATTATAACGAAAAGGTTCGGGCGAGACGGTTCAAAGTTAGAGATCTTGTGCTTCGGGAAGACGAGGGTTCGACTCCACAAAATACAGGCAAGTTAATGCCTAATTGGGAAGATCCTTATGAAGTTATAGAGGTAGTAAAATTGGTGACATACCGACTAAGAGGTATGGATGAGGTTGAGCTGAAAAACATTTGACATGTTGGTCGGTTAAGGTTATACTATCAATAGGTGGTAGCTTTGATAAAGTTGAATAATATAGTTTGGAAGGAAAATCATTTGTAACAGTTCAAATATGCATCAATGAAAAATGATTTTATTTTATTTATTGATTAGTTTGATTATGTACATATGAACTTTTTAACATATTACAACTATGCTAAAGTATTGAAAGATAGATATTAATTTAATTGTTTGGAGGATTGTTATCATCTAGGTTGGCTTTGGGTTCCTCCATGATGTCGTCATCAGAGAAACTAAAAGTTTTGGGGTCGACACCAGCAACTTGGATCTTCGTGAGGGCTGCATGGTATCCCTTTTCAAACTCTTCGGCTATTTCTTCAGCAAGTTTCGAAGGAAGTCCTGTTTTGGCAATGACTTTTTCTCGGTGTTTTTTGAGGCAGGTGTTGTCTTGTTTGAGTCTAGCGGCATAGGCTTGGCATTCTTTGTCTTTGGCTAGGCCCTTTCGGTTGATTTCTTGAATTCTGGTGATGTCGTTTTCTTTTATTTGGAGGGTTTACTGGAGTTGACGAATTTATTCTTAAAGTTCTTTGTTTTAGCATGTGAGTTCGTCTTGTTGTTGTAGTTGTGCGAAAAGTTCCCTGTTGGCGATTTTGAAATATTACAATGATGCAACAACAACAACTTGTGCATTTTGAAGCTTCTTAAGAAAGGACATGAGTTTTTGGTTATTTTCTTCCAAGGTTATATTTTGCTGTTGGGATTGGCAAAGTTGAACTGTCTGAAGGTTCTTTAGGTGAATGTGCTTGGTTTTTTCTAATTGGCGCAGTTAATGGAGTTCTTCAATTTCGCATTCGGCTTCGGCTAATTGTTGTTGGAGTTAGAGGTTTCTTTTGGTGAGTTGCTCATTGGTTGTTTGAAGTTGTGTTTGTAGTTGGGTTTTTCTTTCTTTGATATCATGAAGTTTGCTTTTTAGTTTGATGAAGACTGTGTCAAAAATTAGTACACCTTTCTCGTGTGTGCAGATTCAACTGAAGGTAGCCAAGCTCTGTTGGGGGAATTTCTATGGTTAGAATAATAATGGATAAAGAATATGTCAAGGGGAAAGTTAATACATATATTTACCTGTCCGGCGTGTATGTCTGCTACTAGTATCAGCTCTCTATAGGTGCAGTCTTTGAAAAAATAATCGTCAATTGGAATAATGAAGTTGTCAAAGCGAGAGTATGGGAACTTATTGTTGGCATCAGGGTAGAAAAATCTAGGGATGTTCGCCCTGGGGGTGGATGTGGATGCTTGTGTTGATGGGTTTGGCATTGTGGATGTGAGTCTTAGCTGGTTGAAGGGGGCATAGGTTTCTGTCGTTTCTGGGGAGGGTCGTGTGGTTTGTTCTATGGTTGGAGGGACGGTAGAGAAAAAGATTTCCTTTGGTTGGGAAGCTATTAATTTCAATGGGGGGTTGAGTTAATGGTTTGGTAAGTAAGAGGGAAAGGGTGTGTTGTATGACTGTTTGTGTTGGAGGAGTTGGTTGCAACTGGGATGTTGTGGATGGGGTGATGACCTTTGTCTGGGTCTCGACAAGTCTTCGACATTTGTTTTTAACTATGTCAAGTTTATCGATTTCGGTCAAGTGGGAGATGTCCCTTTTTTTGGGGTCCTAAAGATTCGAAGGAAGGATTCTGATGTTTGATAGTTATGGAAGGGGATTTGATATACGATAGAGGGGGGTTGGTGTTTGGTTGAGTGGCTTTGGTATTGGCTTGAGAAATTATTGGATTTTTGGGGGTTCGGATGTGGTGGTGGCTGTGTCAGCTTATTCGTAAGGTTGTTGTTCCTTGGTGGGGAAGGTATTTGAGGTGGAGGGTTAAGGCGTCAAGGGCACAGTCGCTTTGCGTTTGAAGGCTCTTTGTTTTCTATTTTTCTTTTTAAGCGGCTCTTCTAGGGATTCAGGAATTTAAGGGGAAGTGGTGGTATGAAGGGGGGATGTCGGTTCGGTGAAAGGGACGGATTGGAAGGGTTACGCCATGAGGGGCTCAGCGGTTGGGTGGTCGGTGGGGTTGACTATACAGTGTTCAAGGGATTCTTCTATATTGAATTGTGGGACGAATAGAGGGTGACTTGATGGTGAGTGTAGGGGGTTTCGATACGTGGTTTAGTCATTACTACTACATGAAAAGAAAAAGATTAGGAGTTACAAAGTAAGCTATGTAGATGAAAAATGAGAAGAAATGGATGAATTAAGTTCGGAGACTTACATTCATGGATGTACAACCATTCTCCATTGGAGAGAAGATTGATATTCCATTTGTGTGGTTAGGATCTTTTCGCAAAAGTAATGAAACTCTTTTTGTCATTCTAGGCTGAGGGTTCGAATCCGAGGTTTAGCTTGAGGGGTTATCCCCATGATGACAGTTGATTGATGTATGTGTTGTGGATGTAAAACCAGCTGGGGTGCCATCCTTTGTTGGTTGTGGGGGTTTGCATCCAGACTTGGCGATTGAAAATTTTGTTTAGGAATCGAAATCCTGCTTCTTTGGTTTTCGTAAGAGTAAACATGGAGAAGAAGAAATCTGTGGAAGGCGTAACCTTGATTTCATGGCAGAATGCTATGAAACATACAAGGTGTATGTAGGAGTTTGGGATAAGTTGGGAGAGGATGATGTCGGTAAGGGTGAAGAAGGCGTTGATGAAGTCGTGGAGGAGAAATCGAAGTTCGTACCTCAAAGCTTGAGTATGAACGATTAGGTAATTTATGTCGGCGCGGTGGTACGTTCTGTCGGTGTGGTGTGGAGCCTAGAGGTCATACTGATCTAGGATTTGAAATTCCTTTCGAATTCCAGGTAATTTGTCTAGTGTGATGTTGGATATGGTGTTGGCAGTCTTGTAGCGTTCCTGATTGGTATTTTCTACCTTTTCAGCTTCTGTGAGGATGAGACTTATGGGATTTGCTGTAATAGGGCTTATGTGACGATCCAAATATTTAGAAGTATTTTAAATAATATTAAAATAAGAATTTAATAAAAAAAAATTCTTATGAGACTAAACGAGTTCAATGTATATAAATATATGTGTTATATATATCTATGTGAATGTGTGGTGAATGAAATGTGTGTGTGTGTGTGTGTGTGTGTCTATATATATATATATATATAAGTGTGAAATATATACATATATTAGAATAATGAGACTTAATAGTTATTTAAACTATTAAATTAATTAGTTTGATTTAACTAATTTAGTGCATAAATATATTAAATAAAGAATAATATATTTAAGGTTTAAATTAAAGTAAATTATGGATTAATATATTGGTTTATTAAATAAAGGAAGTTATTTTCTTTTAATTTAGTTAATGCTGAAAATTGTATTATGTTACTATAATAAAATGTAACATATAATAGTATAATATTTAATATTATACTAAGTGGATGTGAATTAAAATATGAAATGAGAAACTAATATTTAATAAATATTTGTGTCAAATTAGTAAATTAAATTAAAATTTAATTTATGGTGGTAATATTAAATTTATATGTTTAATATATAAATAATTATTTGGAAACAATTTAGGGAAAGGAAGAAATTTAAATTAATTGGACAATATAATAAGGTGTGCAAATTAATTTGGGAAAATAAATTATTTAAAATATAATTTTTGTTCAGCCAACAGCGTCGGGGCGCTGTCAGTAACAAAGATATCCAGCACCAAGGCGCTGGATTGTGACTTTCGTTCGCAATTCCAAAGAAGGAACATTGCCCCGGGGCACAGTTCGTCTGAGTTTGAAAAAAATAATGGAATCATGACACAGCTCATGGTTGTGTCAATGGTTGCCACCTCCTACTTAAATGACTTCAGTGGGATACATAGAGTTTGAGTAGTAGGCATTCAGTTCATGCATTACACCAAACAATTATAGAAATTTTTTCTGTTGAATTCTCTTAAATGCTCCCACCTAATTTTATACAAACTTTACCAAATTGAACACTACCTAGAAGATTTCTTGCTCCAAGTTAGTTGTTAAGGAATTTTGGACAGATTTACACCAACAAGAAGGTTTAATCCAAGTTCCAATCCTCTGAATCAAGGCTATATTATTCAAATTTCAAGCGAATGAGGTATAAATACTTCTCTTGTTAAAATTTCATAGAATAACTAATTTAATGGGTTAATTTTTGAAATTTGTTGTGGGAGTTTGGTTGTGAATGAACCATGAAGGTTAAAATGATATAAGGTTGGCTTGCATGTGGGGTATATAGGATTTAATAGATGAAAATTCATAAAAACTCTGTTTTTATATAATGTACACCAAGTGCTTGATTTTATGTCTCAAAGAGAAATTTGGTATAAACATGAAATTAAAGCATGAATATGATTGTACAACATGTACTTAGGTATTATATATGTTAATTGGGTTAAAAGAATGCTTAAAACTTATTTTGGATGGGATTGAGCAAGAGCAGATTATGCAAAATCTGGGTTCTGCTAACCGCGCTGGGGCGTTGGAATAATGAAAAAGGACAGCACCAGGGCTCTGTCCACTGAAAATAAAATAAAAGTTTTAATTTTGAAAAATAATTACTTAAATGTTTTAAAATAATAAAAAATGATATTTTAAATTATAATTAACCCCTAATTGTATAATTAATTCCAATTTGGTTATTAATTAAAGATTTAATAATTTAATCTAAGAAAATGATGAATATTTAAGAAAAATTATAAAAGGTAATATGTGTTAAAATAGGTAATAACCTTATTTATCTTACATAGGTATTATGTGGGACAATAAAGTCACGAAATTTCGTAAATGACTTTCACTAATCGTGGGAACAACACAGAGGTAAGTTTTCCAGATTTAATTATTACGTATAAACTTATCATTATTTTAGGACTGTACTATAATATGAACACAATGTGTATAATACTTGATGATTATGTGTTAACTGTTATGTGATTGAATATGAAGCATGAAAAATGTGAGGTGAGTATTAATTTTACAGCATAAAATTATGATACATTGCACTAAATGTATGATTCAAATAATGACGCATATTATGAAACATAGAATGCATATATAGATGCACAATATTATATATATGACACATGATTACTATGTATGCCATGTATGAATTACGTGAAGTATGAATTACGCGAAGCATGAAATGTGTTAACTGTTAGACTTGCTTAGCCGTCGCGCTCATTCATGCAATTAATTTAACAGATATAAATCGAGGAGCCAAATGAATGTAATAGTAAGGAATCGAGTTATGTGATTAGTGACCATTAATTATTTCTTTTAGATGACTATATATTAAGTTGAAATATTTAATGCAATAATTATAAATTTACATTGTAATAAACTTGAATGTTTCAAATAATAAAAATATTTTTTTTGTTAATGAGTTAGGTACTCTACAGTTCAATTGTATATAAGTGTATATGATTGTATCATAAAGATGAAGTTAATATATAATATGTTATAAAGAATCAAATTGATGAATAAATCTTGATTAAAAGTTGAATCATTATATTAACTAATGACGTTGTGGAATGGATCATAATATATATATGCTTTTGAAATACAATGAAAAGTAAAGGTTGCAATTTTGGAACCGAAGAATTATAAAGTTTTAAATAACTTAGTTGTAATATCGACATTGATATTGAATAATGCTGTAAAAAGTTCTTTAAAAATTACAAAATTTATCATTTATATTACTGAATGATGACGTGGAGTTAGATTGAGGTCGGATCGTGTGCACTAAATTCGAGGATAAGGAGACCCAGATTTGGGGGCATCACGACTTACAGGTCCTTAGAAGAGAAGAGGGGAAGATGGTTTCGGAGCCATTATGCAGCAAAATGGAGGGGTTTGACGGGAAAGATGGATGTTCACTGAAGGAAGGAAGTAGCTTGCCGAAGATTTTGCTTTTTGTAGAGCGGGAAACTAAATGGTAAATTTTTAGGAGGTAAAAAGGAAATGCAGGGGGCGGTATATTTTGAAGGAAATGATGAGTGGCATGGTAATTTAAGGCGACTGCATTTAATGGGCGTGTAGGGGTGTTGACGTGTGACATATGATAGTTTGGTGGGGATGTAAAGTGTACGTGTTAATGTTAAAGTATTTGAAGATTTTCATAAATATAATGATTGGTGATTAATGTGTTGGATAATTAAATTTTGTATAAGTACTCTCTTATTTTGAAGTGTAAAAATAAGAGAGTGGGGGGAGGGGGCAACGTTGAGATATAATTTATTGGACCTAAAATTTAGTTTTGGGCCAAGGATTATTTTATATTTAAAGGTGGGTTGCTTTATCTTGCACACTATGATGGGCCCGAGTTTATTTTAGCCCATTCAAGTGTTTCCTTTGGGGCGGCTTGGGTTATTTAGGAAGAGTGATATCCTCATTGATTAACGATTCTAAATTAGGTAATAATTCCGGATCTTATGGAGATGAGGATTGACTGGTCAACGTTATATTCCTAATTAGATTCTGCCAAGGGAGTCCCTCTCCTAATTAGCCACGAAGACTTAAGGCGGTTGATGAGAAGGTATACATCTACAAACAAGTGAACCAGGCTACACAATTCTTACTATCAAATATCATTCATTATTTTCAGCAATACTTTGGTTCTCCATTGTTATGCTTTTTGGCCTGTACTTATTCTCACATCGGAGTATCCCCGGGTGGCCCAAGCCGTCGCCTGATCCATGGGGTGTCTAACGGTTATATGGGTACATGTTGTTCGCTGTTTGATGGGTTTCAACGGGTGGACCAAATCACGCGTTAACTATCCTTATCTCTCTTATAAAACTGATTCATATTAAGCTAGGATGAGGATCCTAAGGGATTCCTATTTTGACTCCAATATTTATTTAGATATTATTATCTAATAATAATATACAAAATAAATATTAATTATAATTAATTCTACTAAATAATTATAATTACACTTCAGTCCATGAATTAATTAAAATAAATCCTTTACTAATAAACTGTAAATATTTCCTCTATAGATGTACATAAATATTTTAGAATTAAATATAATCTCAATATATTTAAACAAATTTCATATGTTCATAATTTATCTTCATTTGATCACAAATTGATTTAACAATTAAATCAATCATTTTAATAATAAATATTAAAAGACTTGGCCAAGATTCTATGATCAATAATAAATTATCTTATAAATGTTTTGACAATAACAATGTTCCTAATATTAATTAAATATATTAATTAACATTTTGAGGTATTAATTAACTCAATGTAATTTCACTCGTTGGAACATTAAATTAATATATAAAATAATATTAAATCCATTATTATTTCAAAATTAAGAAAATTCATAAATTAGTATTTATGTGAAAATATTTTATTAATAAAATATTATCACATGATCCGTTTAATGCATACCGTTAATGCACTAGTACTTTAATTAGAAGTCAAACTTCCATGATGAAGATAAATCATCTCTATTAAAGTACTATAACCTATATAACAATATTTCTAAATTATCATAGGTTATAAACCATTATATCTTTATTTATATATGTTACATATGATTTATATTTTCTGTGTATAATACTTATTTATACTTATAAATCATAATATGTATAAATTTGAATATTTATGTAAACAAAATAAATGACAATTTAATGAATGAGGAATGATGTACTTTTATTAATAAATAAATGTGCAATATAAATAAATAGATAAATAGGATTCTCATAGCAAAAATCCAACAATAATATAACATTTACATTGAAAACACTCTAAGTACTTGTTCATCCACCGGCGTTTGAAGGTTTCAAACGCAATTGAAAATTTTGTCATTCAAGCAATTTATTTCAAATGAATCTTATTTAACTCACAAATATTGCGTTTGAGGTTTAAACACTGTAATGATATGCAAATTGGAAAATTTATAAATATTGTAAATTAATAAGTTATTAATGAAAGTTTAATGTTTTGGAATGTGACAAGTGTTTTAGGACAAGCCAAGTATGGACTATTTGACTGTGGAATAAAAATCAAGTCTAATAAAATAATATTGGATCAAAAATGACTTGAATTGGTTAAGAATTGAGCAAGTTATGAATTAAAGGAAGTAAATTTTCTAGGATTTTGGAATAATGACCAAAAACACCCTTGTCAACTTGAAGAATGCCTTTGGTATCTTTGTTGGGTGGGTAATGACTTAAGTGCCATTAACTAGTAAAAGGGAAATGTCTTAAATGCCTAACCATGTAAGGTTAAGCTAACTAAAGTGTGATAAATTATTGGAATTATACATACAATATGTGTATGTATATTTTTTCAAGTATACTTATTAAACACTTAGCTCATTTCATCTCATATCCCAAGTTGCTAGCAAAGTGTTCTTGAGAGAAAAGAGAAGAAGAAGAGCTAGGATTTCCTAAAGTTCAAAGAAAATATTCAAGGAAAAGTGATCAAGAGGAGAAGGAATGGCCATCAAAGTGGAGACTTTAACCTTAAGAAGCTTTATTGCAAAGCCAAAAGAAGGTATAACCAAGCTCTAGTCTTAAAACTTGCCATTTATGTGCTTCAATGCTAGAATATGTGAAGTCATGCATATATCTATGATCAAGGGTGCAATTTATATGAGTTTTATGCTATGTGGTTGGGTGATTATGAAACCCTAAGCTCAAAGTTGGCTAGAACAAAGGTGGTGTACTATTCATGTTTATATTCATAAATGATCATGTGTTGTGTGTTGCTAGAAATGATGAAGACATAGTTCAAAGTGTTGATCATGTTGGATACATGTGAGAATTCATGTTAGACAGCATTATAAGATCATTAATGGTTCAAGAGCATGCTTTGTTTAAGGAAAATTGCTTTATTAGCATATGATTTGTATGTAAACGAAATCATAATCTGTAAAGTATTTTGGAAGGTACATGTAGGAGTTACACAAGTATACAAAGTTGCTAACTGTGTTTATGGTAGTCTATGTGATGCATGAGGTTTAAGATGTCAAGTGAGTTTAAGTTTAAAATTTGCTAAAGATGACAAAATGCAACCAATGTGTGATTTTTGGCCAATTGGTGAAATTGAAGGTCAAACAAGGCCAAACATCTAAGTTTTAGGTAAATACACGTGTTAGAATCGAATTGGAAGCCATTTGATTTGTATGGCGACAATTGTCCATTTTAATCGTTTTAAAACGTTCGTCGACGTCCAAAACGAAATCTTTGAAAAAATAAGGTCAATTTATGATTTATAAATGTTTTGAAGGCCCATGCAAGTCAAATACATGTTATATGTGCTATGTGAAATGTTGGAAATGAGAAATTAAATTTAGGGAAAAAAATAATTTGGATTCTTGGAAAGAAATTTTTTTCAAAAGTAGCAGCATGGCGCCGGGGCGCCATTTTTTCCACTAGGAACTGCGTCGGGGCGCAGTGGTGCTGTGAAGATCTTGCCGGGGTGGAAACAGAGCAGGTCGGGGTGCAGTCTGGCCGAGCCAATCTCGCGACCAGCGAAGTTGGATGAAGAAAACACTGTGCCGGGGCGTAGTGTTCTGAATAAATAAATAAATTATATTTTAAGTCCAAAATGATATGTTTTGATATAAAATGATAGAAACATGTATGTAAATCATAATGTGATAAAAATAATTAATGTGGTAGATATTAAAGCTTAAGTGAACAATGTGTTATATGTTAAGGGTTATGTAAAGCTAAATGGTAGCTTGTATAGCAAGTTATGGCACGCATATGTATATAACGAATGCATGAACTCATATTATGGTTATGTAGGACTCAATCGGGATAAGAATTGTCTAATTAAGATAGACGAGGATAAAGACAAGTATTCTAACTGAACTTCCATTTATAGTTCATTGAACAGTCATTCATGTTATGCACTCATATGATCATATTAAGTTCATTCATTACTGATCTACTTTGAAAAGGTCGATGCCAATCTTGATTCCGGCTAGACACGTATGATGATACATGTTGAAATCAGAAGGTAATTTTTATTTGCTCTAATCCACATTACTGTGGTGCAGATTCTATGATATGCTGTAACAGAACAACCCTGATAAAGAGGAGTAAAGTATAAAGCAATATAATCTTATGGCGTGGTTGCGTCTCTAGATGTTTATGTTGTTCACATTGTAAAAGTACGATGGACTGATCACCTAGACTACACATCTATTTGAACAGCAGTCTTACGACTAACTTGCACATTATCAGTTTTGATGACTGACATTGTTCTTAATGAGTTCTTGGTCTTGTGGCCATACAACAAGAAAATTCCATGCTCTCAGTCCCTCATGTAAAGTTCATGTATAATTCTCATGTTAATATATTGAACCGATATTGATATTAATCAGCCTATTGATATTGATCCAGCTTATTACACATGATTCAATCTATTGATATTAACCCAACTTATTAAAAATATTTCAGTTAATTGATATTAATTCAGTTATCCTACATGATTCAGCTAAATCGTATATGATTTTCATTCATCATTTCGAAATATCATGTCATCATTTTCTTAAGTACTTACTGAGCTATTTTATGCTCACTCTTGCTTTTAAACATGATATTTCAGTTAAACCTGAACAGGCAGAGGGATCAAGAGTAGACAAAGGGAAAGGAAAGTCTAGTCAATAATGAAAGCCTAGTTAGAGAATTTTCGAAAGTCAATATTATTATATTTTTGTAATATGTCAGGTACGAATATGTGTATGTATAAGGTATGTAGAATGGTGTGATGTCGCAAGCACCCAAATATAAAGTCTTACTTTGGAAAATATTAATGTAGTAGTGCAAGTAAGAGTCGATTCCACAGAGAATGATTATTTAATTTTATGTTTTGCAAACCAAAATTAGGGGGTTTTTAATCAAAGAAATAATTCAAATAAAATTAACTAAAATAAGTATGTAAGTAATTTAATGAAATAAATAAGAAGAAAAAGCCTTGGTTCAAGTTAACATCCACCATCAAGAATTTACAACTGATCATTGATGCAAGAATAACTCAATTCATATTTTAAATATTCAACATGGAATAATTACTCCCATTCGAATAATTTTTCTATCTCTCTTTAATTTTAGTTAAGCAGAAACAAGCGATCTAAATAACACTTACTACTAAATAATCTCAGACAAACGCTAAAGATTTAACCTAGTAGCAGCATAAAGAAATAGAGAAATCGTTGAACTAAACAACACAATCCAAGCGCCTGCATTTAATTTAGATAAAAATTCTTCCTAAGATATAACAATCTTTTGATCTACAAAATAATTATTAATCTTAGTTGCTTCGCAAATTAAAGTGACCAAACAATTACGGATTTGATATTTAATTTAGCAGTAGATTTCAACGAATAATAAAGTAGTATGCATCCTAGCAATTAAACGGATCAATCATAAAATTAAGCGCAAAAAAATATTCAATACTCAAAATATAAATTGAACAATTAAAATAAATTAGATCTCACAGTGTATAAATCTTGATGGCTTTAATCACTTAAACCAAGAAAAATAATTTAGCTACTCATAATTGTAGAGGGTACCAAAGAATAGAAGAGAGAATTTTTCTAATGAAAGTTGTGTATTACATTGTATCTTAATCCCTCTATTTATAGGCTCCATAATCCTCTTAACTTGTCCAAACCCTAATAGGATTTATAATTAAAAATAAAAAAAAGTAAAATAATTATTATCCTAACTCTAATTGAAATTAAAATCCAATTTAAAATTAAAAAGTAGCAAAATTCGCGAAACAATCCGTTTACTAGCAATTTTCGCGCTTGCCAAACAGGGCACTCACTACAGTTGACCGGTCGCCAGCCAGCCCGCGCATTGCGCCCCTATATATATATATTTTTTCTTTTTAATACTTGACCGCGCATGGCCCTGTCTTTTGCTCCATTCCTGCTTCGCGCATTGCGCGAATTACTGTTGTCCACAGCCAAAACGGCGTCATCGCTTTTCCTGCGTGCTGAATCTTCTACCGCGCATGGTGCGGTTTCTCATACTTGTTGGTATTTACGATTCTGCCATTGATCGGTTTATTTACCATTTTGCTATCCAAACTTTAATTAATTCCTACAAAAAAAATAAAAACATTAAAAATAATATAAAATTACTAAAAATAATAAAAACACATAATAATTAATAAAACACCTAAAATACTTAAAAACTCACAAATAATTAAGCCTCAAAATACCTAATAAATAGATATAAAATCGATTTATCAAATACTCCCACACTTAACTCTTTGCTTGTCTTCAAGCAAAACAAGAATAAAAACTTAAAAAAAAATAAAAATAAAACTAATAACCAAATAACTTACTCGAGCAACAAATCAATATAAATTTTAATATTAGACTCAAAGATTTTTTAAATGATAACTCAAAGAAAATTTCAAAACTATGCAAAATCTAGAACTTCAACATATTTATCAATTTTACTTTATTTAAGACCTTTTGTGTATGTGTGAATCCAAATGTATCAAACTAATCAAAACTTAAATAAGTCTAGGTCTTTAATTACCTTATAAAAGATATACAACAAAACTCAATATACTTATTTTTCACATTATTCTTTGCTAATATAGACAAATATAAATTAGAAGATCAAATGGATTTTTAATCAATGAAACACACTAGGATTATTATTATCAATTTTTTAAATATTTTTTTCTATTTTTTTTCTTTTAATGGGTGCATTTTATGCTCCATCCCATTTTCTTTCTTTCTTTCTCTTTTTTTTTTTTCTCATTTTCTTCAGTGAGTACATTTTATGCTCCATCTCACTTTTTCATTTGTTTATGAGTGAGTGCGTTTTACGCTCCATCTCAACCCACCACATAATTTTTTTCCTTCAATAATAATCCTAGAAAAATTACCTAAATCATCTTTTCCAAATTATATTTTGCCTTATATTTCACTTCAACTAATGATCTAATAAGATATAGAATTCAAAAATATCTTTCATAAGCATTTAACCATTTAAACTTTCTCTTAGTTAAAACTAGTTCAAACAAATGGATATAAGTTCATAAAAATTTAAGGAATTTTAAACAAAGTAAATATCAACAATAAGTCAAGATTCAGACTAAGCAAAAATTTATCATTTTTTCAAGAGTTATTAAATAAAAATCAAAATTTTTATCATTGGCTAAAAATTTAAAAATCCAATTAATTCATTGCTCAAGTGACACATCCTAAACATAAAAAAAAATATTTTCGTAGGAAACACGGTTACACTTAGTATGTGCAACAAGCTTTTAAACCCCAAGGTTACCCCAAGTGGACGAGTTTTGTCTCATGAGGGTTTGCAGTGAATTTATCCACAAAATTCAAAAATTAAAATTTCTTAAAATTCCCTAAAAATAAAACAAATATCCTAAATCCCTTCCCCCATACTTAAAATTTACATTGTCCCTAATGTAAACTTAAATGCAAAGAAACAGGCACAAATAACTATAAAAAGAAAAAGAAAAAGAAATGCAAATCTGATTTCTTGGGTTGCCTCCCAAGCATCGCCTTTATTTATTTTCATTGGCTTGACAACATGCTTCCCTTTTCAAGTAGTATAAATCGGATCCTCAAGGTCCACTTTTTTCGAGTCTTCTTCTCGAAAACCCTCATAGAAATGCTTGAGTCTATAAACATTCACCTTGAATACTTTAGAAGTTTCTAAACTTTGAATTTCAACTGCACCATAAGGAAAAACATTAGTCACAACAAAAGGTCCATCTCAACGAGAACGCAACTTACTTGAAAACAACCTAAGTCGAGACTGGTAGAGAAGAACTTTTTGACCAATTATAAATTCTTTTCTAGAAATCATTTTTGTCATGAAAAGCCTTTATATTCTCCTTGTAAATTCTTGCACTCTTATAAGCATCATTGCGAATTTCCTCCAACTCTTGTATTTGCAACTTCCTATACTCTCCACTATCACTCATCTTCATATTGAAACTCTTAATAGCCCAATAAGCTTTGTGTTCGAGTTCCACAGGTAAGTGACATGGTTTTCCAAATATTAATCTGTAAGGTGACATACCAATAGGCATTTTATAAGCCGTCCTATACGCCCATAAAGCATTATCCAAGCGCAAACTCCAATCTTTTCTGTTCGGATTAACTGTCTTTTTAAGAATGGACTTAATTTCTCTGTTTGACACTTCCACTTGTCCACTGGTTTGCGGATGATAGGCAGTTGACACCTTATAAGTTACATGATACTTTTTCAACAAATCTTCCACAGTTCGATTGCAAAAATGAGTGTCTCGATCACTTATTAGAGCTTTAGGAACTCCGAACCTAGTAAATATATTAGTACGGAGAAAATCTGCAACAACTTTGGAATCGTTAGTCCTTGTGGCTTTAACTTCCACCCATTTCGAAACATAATCGACAACAAGTAAAATATAAACATTACCAAAAGATACAGGAAACGGTCCCATAAAATCAATGCCCCAAACGTCAAAAATTTCACAAAAGAGTAGAGGGGTTTGCAACACCTCATTTCGTTGGGATATATTACTTGTCTTTTGACAATTACAACATGACTTGCAAAACAAATATGAATCTTGGAATAAAGATGGCCAATAAAAACCACAGTCAAACACTTTCCTCGCTGTCCTCTTAGATCCAAAGTGACCTCCACAAGCATACGAATGACAAAAAGTGAGAATATGATCGATTTCAGTTTCAGGGACGCACCTTCTAATTACTTGGTCCACACAATATTTTCATAAGTAGGGATCATCCCACACGTAGTACTTTGCTTCACTTTTGATTTTATCCCTTTGAGCTTTAGACAAATTAGAAGGAAAAATATTAGTAACCAAATAATTGACAATATTAGCATACCAAGGTGATTTTTTTTATATGCAGAGAACAATTGTTCATCAGGAAACGTCTCTTGTAGAGGAAGCTCATCTTGCACATTCGCTAAACGACTTAAGTGATCTGCAACACTATTTTTTGTCCCTTTTTTGTCCTTGATCTCCAAATCGAATTCATTTAAGAGAAGTAACCATCTTATCAACATTGGATTTGCCTCTTTCTTTATCATCAAATAACGAAGAGCTGCATGATCAGAATAAATAATAACTTTAGTACCAAGTAAATAAGATCGAAACTTTTCTAAAGTAAAAACAACAGCTAAGAGTTCTTTTTCAGTTGTCAAATAATTTCTCTGGGCATCGTTCAAAGTCTTCGAAGCATAATAAATAGCATGAGATGCTTTCCCAACTTTTTGGCCCAAAACAGCTCCTATTGCATAATCACTTGCGTCGTACATAATCTCAAAAGGTATGTCCCAATTTGAAGGTTGAATAACTGGAGTAGAGGTAAACAATTCCTTCAACTTATCAAATGCTGTCTTACACTCCTTGTTAAAATTGAAATCTGCATCTTTTTGTAACAACTTGTATAGAGGTGATGTTATCTTGGAAAAATCTTTTATGAATCTCCGGTAAAAACCTGCATGTCTAAGAAAAGAACGCACTTTCCGCACACTAGTGGGATAAGGTAGAGACTGAATAATATCAATTTTTACTTTATCTACTTCAATTCCCATAGATGAAACAACATGACCTAAAACTATACCTTGTTCGACTATAAAATGACATTTTTTAGAATTTAGTACAAGGTTAGTTTCTATGCATCTTTGAAGAACAAGTGTAAGGTGGTGCAAACAACCATCAAAAGAGTCTCCATGAATCGTGAAATTGTCCATAAACACTTCCATGATATGCTCAATATAATCTGAAAATATATTAACCATACACCTTTGAAAAGTAGCGGGGGCGTTGCAAAGTCCAAACGGCATGTGGCGGTATGCAAAAGTTCCAAATAGGCATGTAAATGTCATCTTCTCTTGGTCCTCCAGAGCAATGGAAATTTGGAAATAACCTGAATAACCATTAAGAAAATAATAGTAAGAATGACCAACTAATTGTTCAAGCATTTGATCAAGAAAAGGTAAAGGAAAGTGGCCTTTGCGGGTTACAGCATTTAATTTTCTATAATCTATACAAACCCGCCACCCATTTTGAACACGGGTGGGAATTAACTCATCATTCTAATTTTTGACCACAATTATTCCCGTCTTTTTAGGAACTACTTGAACTGGGCTAACCCAACTACTATCCGAAATAGGGTAAATCATGCCAACTTCAATAAGCTTTTGAATTTCTTTTTTCACAACATCCATCATGGGCGGATTGAGTCTTCTTTGTGGTTGACGAGTGGGTTTCACTCCTTCTTCAAGTAATATACCATGCATGCATGTCGACAGGCTTATTCCCTTGATATCAGCAATTGTCCAACCGATGGCCTTCTTATGCTCCTTTAGAACTCGCACGAGTTGTTCTTCTTGTGATGGACTAAGTTTATTAGAGATGATCACTGGTGATGTATTTTCTTCTCCAAGGAAAACATACTTAACATGATCAGGAAGAGGCTTCAATTCTGGAGTAGGTGACTGCAAAACAGATGGTCGAGATTTGTCGTTAGAAACTGGCAGATCAATAAAAGAAACATTACTTGATGTTAGAGAATCATTTAATGTTACAATAACATCCTTCAATTCAGTAGGCAAGGCTAACTCCTTTTCCTCCTCGAGATTCTGACTGATTGTCGTTTCTACTTCATCATTTCCATCAAGTTCAAAAATTTCCTGTTCTAATGAGTCAATCACATCAATAGAATAAGCAGGATTATCATCATTAGGATATTTCATGGCATCATAAATATTAAACTGCACAACCTCGCCATCAAATTCCATTGTAAGTGTACCACTATGAACATCTATCTTGGTTTTGGATGTCTTTAAGAAGGGTCTTCCTAACAAAATAGGAGCATTTTGATCACCATTCTCCATATCAAGCACATAAAAATCAGTAGACAAAATCAAATTATTCACTTGCACAAGAACATCCTTTATTATACCCTTAGGATAAGCATTAGATCTGTCAGCCAACTGAATTACTGTACCAGTTTTGTTCAAAGGTTCAAGTTTTAAAGAAACATATATAGAATGTGGCATGACATTAATAGATGCTCCTAAGTCTAACATGGCTTGTTCAAATCTAGTGTCACTTATCTTACAAGGGATAGTAAACATTCCTGGATTTTGACATTTAGTAGGAAGTTTTCTTTGAATTACTGCAGACACATTCTTTCCTACTTTTACCTTTTCATATCTTTTGAGTGCTTGCTTTCGCGTATGTGTACACAATTCTTTCAGAAATCTAGCAAAACGAGGTACTTATTTAATAGCATCTAACAATGGAATTTTTACCTCGCATTGATGAAAAGTTTCATATAAATCTGAATCTTTCTCATATTTCCTTTTTTCTGTTCGAGCTAGAGGAAAAGGTGGTACCGGTTTATAATCAGAGAGAGGTGGAAATTTATGCTTAGGGGCACCACTGTCGTATTCTTCCGTGTTGTCTACTTCCTTGGTGTCCACTTCTACTTTGCGTTGCTCTTTTGGTGCAGACTCTGTCTTTTCCGAGGTTTGTATCTCTTCACCACTTCTCAAAGTGATTGCATTTGCGTTCTCTTTTGGATTCACCACCGTTTAAGATGGTAATTATCCAGAACCTTGAGCCTCTAATCGACTGATTGCAGTTGCCATTTGTCCCATTTGCATTTCCAAAGTCTGCATATTTGCCTTCGTGTCCTGCTGAAATTGCAAAGTGTTAGTGGTAAGTTGTTTAACCAAATCCTCTAACGACATATTAGAATTAGATGATGGGCCATGTGGTTTGTTGGGATATGACTACTTGTATTGTTGGTAGCTTGCAAAGTTTGGATTTGTGAATTGATTCCTCTGTGGATTTCCATAGCTGAGATTAGGATGATCTCTCCAACCTGAGTTGTATGTGTTTAAGTAGGGATCATATCTCCTTTGTGGTTGACCAGGAAAACCACTTGCTGCATTCACTTGTTCGTAGGACTCATCTTGAAGAGTAGGGCACATATCCATTAGATGTCCTACTACCGCACAAATTCCGCAAGCTTTCACTTGTTGTGCATTACCTACAGCCACTTGATGAACAAGAGAAGTTAGACTAGCAATTCGTTCTTGAAATGAAGAAATTTCTACCTCATTGACATTCTTGGTTGACAAATTAAGCCTAGTGCCGAATTGTTGGGAATTAGCCGCCATGTTTGCAATCAGGTTTCTTGCAGCTTCGGGAGTTTTGTCCACCAAAGCTCCGCCACTAGCAGCATCAATCATGCTTCTCTCCGTAGACATGAGCCCTTCATGGAAATATTGGATGAGAAGTTGCTTGCGGATTTGATGGTGGGGACAGCTTGCATATAGTTTCTTGAACCGTTCCCAATATTCGTATAGGGATTCTCCATGGTTCTGTCTCACACCGCAAATTTCTTTTTGTATGATGACCGCCCTTGAAGCTGGGAAATATTTCTCCACGAATAATCTCTTCACCTCTTCTCACGTGGTTATACTTCCGGATGACAGATAATAGAGCCAATCTTTAGCAAAATCTTTCAAAAAGAATGGAAAAACTCTTAATTTAATTTGCTCTTCAGTCACTATGGGTGGTTTCATGCTCGTGCATACCACATGAAATTCTTTTAAGTGTTTATGAGGATCTTCACCTATAAGTCCATGAAAAGTGGGCAAAAGATGTATTAGACCAGACTTTAACTCAAAAGAAGTGTTAACATTTAAATTGGGAAAAGTTATGCATAAAGGTTGTTGATTCAAATCTGGGGCCGCAAGTTCATTCAAAGTTCGATTTCCAGCCATGATGTCATTTGCTTCAAGATTTGTTTGCCCTTCTTTCCTTAATCCGCGCAAAGTTCTTTCGATTTCTGGATAAAACCTTAAATTACTTTGATTAGTAGAACGAGTTATGGTCATAAACAATCAATTAAGCTAAAAATAAAAATAATTACAAAAAAATACTAAAATAAAATAAAAAACACAAAAATAAATAAATCAATTCCCCGGCAACAGCGCCAAAATTTGGTGTGATGTCACAAGCACCCAAAAATAAAGTCTTACTTTGGAAAATATTAATGTAGTAGTGCAAGTAAGAGTCGATTCCACATAGAACGATTATTTAATTTTATGTTTTGCAAACCAAAATTGGGGGATTTTTAATTAATGAAATAATTCAAATAAAATTAACTAAAATAAATATGTAAGTAATTTAATGAAATAAATAAGAAGAAAAAAGTCTTGGTTCAAGCTAACATCCACCATCATGAATTTACAACTAGTCATTGATGCAAGAATAACTCAATTCATATTTTAAATATTCAACGTGAAATAATTACTCCCATTCGAATAATTTTTCTATCTCTCCTTAATTTTAGTTAAGCAGAAATAAGCGATCTAAATAACACTTACTACTAAATAATCTCAGACAAGCGCTTAAGATTTAACCTAGTAGCAGCATAAAGAAATAGAGAAATCATTGAACTAAACAACAAAAGCCAAGCGTCTGCATTTAATTTAGATGAATATTCTTCCTAAGATATAACAATCTTTTGATCTATAACATAATTATTAATCTTAGTTGCTTCGCAAATTAAAGTAACCAAACAATTACGGATTTGATATTTAATTTAGCAGTAGATTTCAACGAATAATAAAGTAGTATGCATCCTAGCAATTAAACGGATCAATCATAAAATTAAGCACAGAAAAATATTCAATACTCAAAATATAAATTAAACAATTAAAATAAATTAGATCTCACAGTATATAAATCTTGATGGCTTCAATCACTTAAACCAAGAAAAATAATTTAGCTACTCATAATTGTAGAGGGCACCAAAGAATAGAAGAGAGAATTTTTCTAATGAAAGTTGTGTATTATTTGTGTCTTAAGCTCTCTATTTATAGACTCCATAATCCTCCTAACTTGTCCAAACCTTAATAGGATTTACAATTAAAAATAAAAGAAAAATAAAATAATTATTATCCTAACCCTAATTGAAATTAAAATTCAATTTGGAATCAAAAAGTAGCAAAATTCGCGAAATAATCCGTTTCCTAGTAATTTCTGCGTTTGCCAAACAGGGCACTCGCTACAGTTGACCGGTCGCCAGCCAGCTCGCACATTGTGTACGTATATATATATTTTTTCTTTTTAATACCCGACCGCACATGGCGTGGTCTTTTGCTCCATTCCTGCTTCGCACATTGCGCGAATTACTACTGTCCACAGCCAAAACGGCGTCGTCGCTTTTCCTGCGTGCTGAATCTTCTACCGTGCATGGCGCGGTTTCTCATACTTGTTGGTATTTATGGTTCTGCCATTGATCGGTTTATTTACCATTTTGCCATCCAAATTTTTATTAATTCCTACAAAATAAAATAAAAACATTAAAAATAATATAAAATTACTAAAAATAATAAAAACATATAATAATTAATAAAACACCTAAAATACTAAAAATACTTAAAAACTCACAAATAATTAAGCCTAAAAATACCTAATAAATAGATATAAAATCGATTTATCATAGAACTTGGGATTAGATATGTATGAATGTAAATTAAGTTTTATTATTTTATTCAGAATGAATGGATGTGATGACATGGTAGAATAGTAACGTGGGCATCGAACCCGTGGTTCAAGGGACCCGAATTAGGGGGCATCACAGGTTGGTATCAGAGCTGTTAGGTTATAAACCTTAGGTGGGAAAAAGTTAGGAATATGACCTAAAGGAAAATAGTAAAACTCATTTAGAGTTCTAAGATGCGAATGGTGGAAGTTATCAAGGTTACAATTTTCACAATATGTGTTATGTGCTATGTGCTTTAAGAATAAGAAAAAAAATTGCGTTGAACTGAAACAACAGTTCTTGTGATTTTATAATATGTCAGAGATTGGAGAATCCATTCGGGCAATAAAAGAAGAGCCCAGAGACATTCAGATTGATGTAATGACTACTGTACCAATTATGGCAGTTGTACCAGCTAATGACAGTGAACAGGAGGAAGATCCAGATAAGTTAGAAGGAGACTCGGATGGGGCATTACCGGATAATGCATTATCTGAGCAGAGAGAAGCAGACTAGGAAAGGGTGAACGTTTAATACAACAGAATAATGAGTCTGTGGACAGAATATTAGAATTAGAGACTTAAATAGCTGAACGACAATTAGCTGTATAGCAGAATAAAACGGCAGTCCAAGTGTTGGTTGGTAGGAATAAGGAGCTGGTGGACAAGTTGAACCAAGAAGAATAGAAAGTCCGAGAATTGAAGAATGATAAGGAAGCCTTAGAGGCTAAATTGAGGGAATCAAATGCTGGGATAGCCAGGTATGAACATGCCGGGGCTAAAGCAGTAAGAAGGATAAACCTAGTGGAAGAAGAAGTTAGGGTCAAGAAGGCAATGATTGATAGCATGGAATTGAGAATGGAAGATATGAGTTACGCATTTCGCACGACATTTGGAAGAGCGCAGGATAGAGTGTACTATTACCCAGTGGAGTATGATCAGACGAGTAATACTTTGAGCCGGTAGAGAATGATAACAATCATGGATAAAGAATACGAAGATGCTGTTAGGCGGGGGATGCTCCCGTAGGAAGAATGTAATAGATATATATGGTTATGTATATGTAGTTATATGTGTATGTCATGTAAATCCCTAGTTTTATTATAGAAGGGATAAAAAGTTTCATGTAACCTCTTTTGTAAGGAGGGAAGGTCTAAGTTTGTTGTATAGAGTTATGTGATTCCCGACTTATGTAGTCCTGATGGATGAAAAGTTAATAGCAATGTGCTACATGTAATTTAATGTGCTAGACATTAGTCAAGTTGATTACGAATATAGATCTAGTTATTAATGTGTTTTGACGCGGCCATGTATTTAAAGTTCATAAGAATATGATATGCAATTGTTATATATTAATCATGATATAAATTGTTAAACAGAAATACCGCCTAGATGCAGACCAAGTGTTCAACCTCCACCAGAGTAGTCGGTAAATGCTCCCGAGGAGCCAATTAATCCCATGCAGTAGTTTGTAGACTTGTTAATGGGAGCTTTTCAGAATAGAAATGTAAACCTTGTGGTTGATCAACTGGTAGCTGCCAGAATTGCTACCTTCAAAGATTTTAAAGTTGTAGGACCCCCAAAGTTCAAGGGGACAATGAATCCAATAGAGGCCTAAAATTGGGTGATTGAAATAGAAAATGTGTTTGATGTAGCAAACGTGGCAGAAGAACAAAAAATTACTTTTGCCATATTTATGTTAAAAGGAGAAGCAAATTATTGGTGGACTGCCAATAAGGGAAGACTGGGAACAGGAGCTACACCTTGGGAGAGATTTAAAGAAATTTTCCTCCTCTAATGATGCAAGATATGATGGAGGTGCAGTTCTTAGAGCTAAAACAGGGAAATATGATTGTAGCTGAGTATGCGGTGAAATTCAATAAGTTGGCAAGGTTTGCTTTACACCAGGTGGACACAGAACAGAGGAAAGCCAGACGATTTGAGCGCGGATTGAAGCCATGGATATATAGCAAGCTGTCAATGTTTCAGATTGGTACCTTTGCTAGAGTAATGGAAAAGACTATTTTAGCAGAGGGAGGTAGTGAAGCCTTGACTAAGTATAAGCAAGAATAACAGAGCAAGAATAAAAGAAGTGACGGGTCTAACAAAGAAGGGAGCAGTGGAGGAAGCAACTCCAACAAACGAAAGTGGAATAATAACAGTAACCCATCTGGGAGTAAACAAGGCAGATCAAAGAAGAAGATAGAACCGTGTCCTAATTGTGGAAGAGGGCACTCATGAGTGTGCTTAAAAGGAAAGAATGTTTGTTTCAGATGCGGCCGAGAATCAAATATTGCACCAGACTGTCCAATACCGAAGGCAACCAAAGGATATTTCTATTGTGGAGAAATGGAGCACCAGATTAAGGATTGTCCAAAGAAGAAAGCGGATGGAAGGAGCAAAAGTAAAGGAAATACTGGTGGAAAGTTGGTAATAGGAGGACCTGTACAGCCAGGGAGACCAACAACCCACACTTTTAACATGACAGTACAAGGTACAGTAGGATCAAAGGATGTGGTATTAGGTATCATTCCTATCAATGATATAAATGCATATGTGTTATTTGATTCGAGTGCTACCTGCTCATTTATATCTGATGAATTTGCTAAGAAATTGAAATTACCTCAAATAAAGTTAGAACACGCATTGAATATAGAAGTAGCCAACAAGGAAGTAATCCAGGTGAAAAATATTCATCAGAATTGTTGTTTGACAATAAGAGGGCATAAGCTGCTAGTTGACTTAATTCCCCTTCGATTAGGAGAATTTGATGTGATATTGGGAATGGATTGGTTCCATAGCTATGGGGTGGTGATTGACTGCCAAAAGAAAAGTGTAAATCTTCAGACTTCTTCCAAGTATGAGGTAGTGTTCTATGGTAGCAAATCGTCTAGCCAATCTTGTTGTCTGACGATGTTGCAGGCCAAAAAGTTATTAAGGAAATGATGTATGGGATACTTAGCACATGTGGTTGATACATGAGTAGTGAGATCAAAAATGGGTCAGATACTCGTGGTAAGAGAGTATGCAGATGTATTTTTAGATGAATTGTTGGGTCTTTCGCCAGACAGACAAATTAAATTTGTTATAGACCTTGTACCAGGAACAACACCAATTTCAAAGGCACCGTATAGAATGGCCCCAGTAGAATTAAAAGAGTTGATGGTTCAATTGCAAGAGTTGTTGAATAAGGAATATATCCAACCGAGTGTGTCTTCGTGGGGAGCACTAGTTTTATTTGTAAAGAAGAAAGACGGATCGCTAAGGCTCTGTATTGACTATAGAGAATTGAACAAAGTGACGATTAAGAACAAGTACCTGTTACCAAGAATTGATGATTTGCTTGATCAGTTACGAGGGGCAAAGTATTTTTCGAAGATTGATTTGAGAAGTTGTTATCACCAGTTGAAGGTGAGACCTGAAGATGTGCCTAAGACGGCATTTAGGACTCGTAATGGTCACTATGAGTTCCTAGTAATGTCATTTGGATTGACAAACGCACCTGCTACATTTATGGATTTGATGAACAGAGTATTTAAACCGTATCTAGACAAGGTCGTGGCGATTTTCATTTAACATCTTAATTTACTCAAAGACTCAGGAAGAGCATGCGAAACATCTAAGAATTGTTTTGGAAAGGTTGAGAGAGGCAAAGTTGTATGCCAAGTTCTCAAAATGTGGATTTTGGTTGAAAAAGGTGTAATTTCTGGGGCACGCGATTGATCAGCAAGGAATATCAGTGGATCCAACTAAAGTTGAGACAGCAATTAATTGGGAATAGCCAAAGACACCAACACAGGTACGAAGTTTTCTTAGATTTGTAGGATATTACAGAAGGTTCATCAAAGATTTTTGGAAGTTGTCAGGACCTCTGACTAATTTGACGAGAAAAGCTGTAAAGTTTGTATGGACAGATAAATGTGAAGAGAGTTTTCTAGAACTTAAGAAGAGGTTAAGTGAAGCACCTATTTTGTTATTGCCTGATGATACATGAGGATTTGTTGTGTATAGTGAGACATCGCATAAAGGACTTAGTTGTGTGTTAATGCAGCACAACAAAGTCATAGCATATGCTTCAAGACAGTTGAAAGATTATCAAAAGGTTATCCAACCCATGATTTGGAGTTAGCAACAGTAGTATTTGCTTTGAAGATATGAAGGGATTATCTATATGAAAAAAAGTGTGAGATATACACAGACCACAAAAGTCTGAAGTATATTTTCACCCAGAAGGATTTAAATATGAGGCAAAGGATATGGTTAGAATTAAATAAGGATTGCGATTGTGAAAGTCTATACCATCTAGGGAAAACAAATGTTGTGGCCGATGCCTTAAGCAGGAAGGGTCGGGAAATATTGGAAATGATAACGGCTCAAGAAAAACTAATTAAAGAGATGGAAAGATTGGAGTTAGAAGTGAAGTATCCGATGGAGTCGGAAGAGAAGTTATATGCTATTGAAGTTCATCCAACATTATTGGATAAAGTGAAAGAAGCTTAAATGTGAGATCAAGAATGCGGTCAAATCAGAGACCATATAACTAATGGACATGAGACAAAGTTCAAGATAGATGACAATGGGTTGCTAAGATTTGCAGGGAGAGCTTGGGTGCCAATGATATCTGAAGTAAAAGATGAAATTCTGTAAGAAGCACACAGTTCGCGTTATTTAGTTCATCCAGGAAGTACAAAGATGTATCAAGATCTTCGATAGCATTTTTGGTGGCCTAATATGAAAAGAGATGTGGTAGAATGTGTTAGTAAGTGTCTAATGTGCCAAAGAGTTAAAGCAGAGCATCAGAGGCCGAGCGGGCTACTATAACTGTTGGAAATTCCAGAATAGAAGTGGGAGCACGTCACAATGTATTTTGTCATGGGACTCCCAACTACACAGAAAAGTTATGATGTGATATGGGTGATAGTGGATCGACTAACGAAGTCTGCACACTTCTTGTCGATTAAAGTCAAGTTTAATTTTGATCAGTTGGCAAAGCTTTATATAAAAGAGATAGTGTTAAGGCATGAAGTTTCGGTATCGATTGTTTCAGATCAAGATCCGCGAATCACGTCCAATTTTTGGAAGAGTTTCCAAGAGCGTATAGGTACACAGTTGAGGTTGAGCACAATGTATCATCCTCAAACAGATGGGAAAAGTGAAAGAACAATTCAGACGTTGGAAGATATGTTAAGAGAATGTGTAATGGACTTCAAGGGCAATTGGGATGACCATTTGCCGCAAGTTGAGTTTGCATATAACAACAGTTATCATGCGAGTATTGGTATGCCGCCTTATGAGGCGTTGTATGGAAGAAAGTGTAGAACACCTCTCTGCTGGGATGAGGTAGGAGAACGAAAGTTGTTGGGACCAGAAATACTATAGCAGACTGTTGAAATTGTCAAAGTGATAAGATCACGACTTATAGCAACTCAAGATAGGCAGAAGAAATATGCCGACCAGCATCGACAGAAAAGAGAATTTGAAGTAGGGTCCCATGTATTTTTGAAAGTATCTCCCTAGAAAGGGAAGATAAGATTTGGGAAGAAGGGAAAGCTGAGTCCAAGAATTATTGGACCTTTTGAAGTATTGAGAAGAATAGGTGATGTAACCTATGCTGTGGCATTACCTCCGGAGTTAGAACACATCCATAATATATTTCACGTATCGATACTGAAGCCGTATAAGCCGGATTACAAGCATATGATTGAGTATGAGCCAATTAAGATTGGGGAGGATTTGACGTATAAAGAAACTCCTATTCAAATCATAGACAGAAGGAACAGGTTTTAAGGATCAAAGTAATACCTTCTGTAAAGGTAGTGTGGAGGAACCATAATGCGGAGGAAACAACATGAGAGTTAGAAGAGAAAATGAAGAAAGAATATCTAAGTTTGTTTATGTAATCTTGTAATGGTGATTTCGGGGACGAAATCCTTGTAAGGAGGGAAGAATGTAATGATATGCAAATTGGGAATTTTATATATATTATAAATTAATAAGTTATTAATGGAAGTTTAATGTTTTTGAACGTGACAAGTGTTTTGGGACTAGCCAGTTATAGACTATTTGATTATGGAATAAAATTCAAGCCTAATGAAATAAAGTTGGATAAAAAAGGACTTGAATTGGTTAAGAATTGAGCAAGTTATGAATTAAAGGAAGTAAATTTTCTAGGATTTTGGAATAATGACCTAAACACCTTTGTCAACTTGAAGAATGCCTTTGGTATCCTTGTTGGGTGTCTAATGACTTAAGTGCCATTAACTAGTAAAAGAGAAATGTCTTAAATGCCTAACCATGTAAGGTTAAGCTAACTAAAGTGTGGTAAATTATTGGAATTATACATACAATATGTGTATGTATATTTTTTCAAGTATACTTATTAAACACTTAGCTCATTTCATCTCATATCCCAAGTTGCTAGCAAAGTGTTCTTGAGAGAAAAGAAAAGAAGAAGAGCTAGGGTTCCCTAAAGTTCAAAGAAAAGATTCAAAGAAAAGTGATCAAGAGGATAAGGAATAGCCATCAAAGTGGAGACTTTATCCTTAAGAAACTTTATTGCCATTTATGTGCTTAAATGCTAGAACATGTGAAGTCATGCATATATCTATGATCAAGGGTGTGATTTATGTGACTTTTATGCTATGTGGTTGGGTGATTATGAAACCCTAAGCTCAAAGTTGGTTAGAACAAAGGTGGTGCGCTATTCATGTTTATATTCAAAGTTAGAAAACATGATTCATGGATGATCATGTGTTATGTGTTGCTAGAAATGATGAAGACATAGTTCACAGTGTTGATCATGTTGGATACACGTGAAAATTCATGTTAGATAGCATTATAAGATCATTAATGGTTCAAGAGCATGTTTTGTTTAAGGAAAATTGCTATATTAGCCTATGATTTATATGTAAACCAAATCATAATCTGTAAAGTGTTTTAGAAGGTATATGTAGGAGTTACACAAGCATACAAAGTTGCTAAATGTGTTTATGGTAGTTGATAGAGTTAAATTATACGATATTTTTATTCCCTAATACTTAATTTTTATATTTATTGTGTGCTTAAATGTTTAATTATTTAGTTTATTTTGGTTTTAATAGGTTTTATAGGATTTTAGTTAATTTGTGTTAATTTAGGTAATTTTATATTTATTTTTATTTATGTGTTTTTATTTATTTTGTGTGTTTTAGGTGTTTTATTTATTATTATGTGTTTTTAGGATTTTTAGTGTTTTTAAATTATTTTTATTCATTTTGTAGGAATATATTAAAGGTTGGATGACATTATGGTAATTTTAGAAGGAAGCAGCACGGAGGGGCAAAAAGGGTAAAAATGGCAATAGTGGCTTCCGCGCAATGCGCGCGTTGGAGAAAGAAGAAACACGGGGCAGAGAAAAACGACGTCGTTTTAAGGCAAAAGAAATGACCACGCAATGCGCGGCCAAGCAGCAGACGCACGGAGGAGCGGAACGACGCCGTTTCGCCAGAGAGAAGTTACTGTGCAATGCGCGAGCGGGCACGCTGACGTCAGCCGACGCGGTAAGCCGATGGGCTGTTTGGTTGCACAGAAATACTGGGAAATGGAATTATTTTCGGATTTTTGCTACTTTTTATTCCAAATTAGATTTTAATTCCAACTAGGGTTAGGATAATAATTATTTTTCTTTTTCTTTTATTTTTATTTGTATTTTAAATCCTATTAGGGTTTGGAAAGTGTACTTTCAACTAGGTTTAGGAGGATTTTGGAGCCTATAAATAGATTGCTTGAGACACATTGTAATAGACAACTCTCATTAGATTAAAAATTCTTTCTTCTATTCTTTAATGTTCTTTACAATTATGAGTAGTTAATTTATTTTTCTTGGTTTAAGTGGTTGAAGTCATCAAGATTTATACGCTGTAAGATCTAATTTATATTAATTGATTTATTCTTGCATCCGTGATCAGTTGTAAATTCTTGATGGTGGATATTAACTTAAACCAAGGTTTTTTTATTTTTATTTATTTCTTGCATCTTTATTTTAATTAATTTTATTTAAATTATTTCTTCAATTACAAATCCCCCAATTTTAGTTTACAAAACATAAAATTAAATAATCATTCTCTGTGGGATCGACTCTTACTTGCACTACTACATATTTATTTTTCCAAAGTAAGATTTTATTTTTGGGTGCTTGCGACATCACACCAGTAGTCTATGTAGAACATTGCATGTTTGATTTGATGATAAGATCTAAGGTGTTAAATGTATTCAATAGTAGAGTTGTAAAGTCATTTGATTGTGTATGATGTACAAGGACTTAGTTAGATAAGATCAAAACTGTTAGGTTGATCTTTTGGACATTAACGTATTGAGTTGTAAAGTCCTTTGATTGTTTATGATGTGCAAGGACTTAGTTAGATAAGATCAAATCTGTTAGGTTGATCTTGTGTTATATCTGTTTAGTCAGTCTGATCGTAGAATGGACTCTACCACTACAAGCAAAGAAGACTCAACGATTCAATCTGTTCTCTATGACTTCGCACAAAGAAGACTTAACGACTAAGTCTGTTCGTAGAGTGGACTCTACGATTCCATACCAGGAAAATACTACGATCAAGGAAGAAGCCCAAGCGTAAAATGAACTCTACGACCAATAGAGTAGCCATAGAGTAAAGCTCTATCGTAGAATTAAGCAAACAAGAGACATGTAAGTAACACTACGATCAAAAACCTAAAAGTTCTGATGACTCTTCTCTTATCCTATAAGACAGAAGCAACTTCGTCAAGAAGAACAATCTGCATCAATGTGTCAGATAAACCTCTGCCAAAAGCCTAAAGTCAGAAATATCAGAGGACTAACCAAAATGTGCTATGCAACAGAGAGAAGACTTTCAAGGCAGTAAAGTCGGAAGATGGTGTCCTATTAGCCATATTTCTATGGAAGACCAAACGTCTATATGAACGTTAGTAGAAACCTACGACTGTCATATCTTGTCCCAAGGAAAAAGGAAACACCTTTTTGGATAGTATTTGCAGGCCAATTAATACCTCGTCAGAGCATTAATGAACTAAATGAATATAATATTCAACAGCTCTACATTGTGAGATAACAGACATAAATTGAAGAAAAGAGCATTTTTCAAACGGGAAGATATCTAAATCTTTTATATGAGAAGCCCAGATTCAATACTCAAAAAAGAGGAAGTATTACACAAGAAAGAAAGATATACGCAAGAGTTCAAAAAGATCAAACTGAAAAGAATCTTGCTTCGCTACTAAGTTCTTCAGAAATTTATGCTAAACGCAACTTAGTAGCACACCAAAACCATCACTACTCACGATAAGAGTTCTTAGTGAACTAGAGTATCCAAGTCTGCTGGACTTGAAGAGTTCTTAGTGAACTAGAGTTCCAAGACTGCGGGTCTTGAAGGAATCTTAGTGATTCAAAAATTGTAATAGTATCCTTAGTAGATTTGCTGCTCAAGGAGAAGAACAGTGGGGTAGGAGTCTTGTGAACTCTGAATCACTTAAAATCTGGTGTCTTTCATTTTATGCTTATTAACTGCTATATCTGCTTGTTGAATTATTACATTAACATTTTAAAGAAGGGGTAACTAAATCATATTCCGTTGTGCTAAACTATTTGATTAATAATTCATTCTTTTTAAAAACCAAAATAAGGAAAAAGTTTTAAAGAATCTATTCAACCCGCCCCCTTCTAGATATCTTTCGTGTCATTGGGAACTAACAGTCTATGTGATGCATGAGGTTCAAGATGTCAAGTGAGTTCAAGTTTGAAATTTGCTAAAGATGATAAAATGCAGCTAATGTGTGATTTTTGACTAATTGGTGAAATTGAAGGTCAAACGAGGTCAAACATCTAAATTTTATGTAAATGCACATGTTAGAATCGAATTGGAAGCCATTTGGTTTGTATGGCGATAATTGTCCATTTTAAACGTTTTAAAACGTTCGCCGACGTCCAAAACAAAATCTTTGGAAAAATAAGGCCAATTTATAATTTTTAAATATTTTGAATTGCCCATGCAAGTCAAATACATTTATATGTGTTATATGAAATGTTGGAAATGAGAAATTAAATTTAGGGCAAAAAATAACTTGGATTCCTAAGAAAGAATTTTTTTTCAAAAGCAGCAGCATGGCACCGGGGCGTCATCTTTTCCACTAAGAATTGAGTCGGGGCGTAGTGGAGCTGTGAAGATCTCGCCGGGGTGGAAGTAGAGCAGGCCGGGGCGCAGTTTGGCCTAGCCAATCTCGCGGCCAGCGAAGTTGGATGAAGAAAACACTACGCCGGGACGCAGTGTTCAAAAAAAAAAATTATATTTTAAGTCCAAAATGATATGTTTTGATATTAAATGATAGAAACATGCATGTGAATCATAATTTGATAAAAAATAATCAATGTGGTAGATATTAAAGTTTAAGCGAACAATGTGTTGTATGTTAAGGGTTATGTAAAGCTAAATGGTAGCTTGTATCGCAAGTTATGACATGCATATATATATATAACTAATGCACGAACCCATATTATGGTTATGTAGGACTCAATCGGGATAAGAATTGTCCAATTGAGATAGACGAGGACAAAGGCAAGTATTCTAACTGAACTTCCATTTATAGTTCATTGAACAGTCATTCATGTTATGCACTTATAAGATCATGTAAAGTTCATTCACTACTGATCTACTTTGAAAAGGTCGAAGCCAATCTTGATTCCGGCTAGACACGTGTGATGATACATGTTGAAATCAAATGTTTATTGTTATGTGCTCTAATCCACATTGCTATGGTGCAGATTCTGTGATATGCTGTAACAGAACAACCCTGATAAAAGGGAGTAAAGTATAAAACAATATAATTTTATGGCGTGGTTACGTCGCTAGATGTTTATGTTGTGCACAATATAAAAGTACGATGGACTAATCACCCAGAGTACACATCTATTTAAACAACAGTCTTGCGACTAACTTGGACAGTATCAGTTTTGATGACTGACATTGTTCTTAATGAGTTCTTGTTCTTGTGACCATATAGCAAGCAAACTCCATGCTCTCAGTCTCTCATGTAAAGTTCATGTATAATTCTCATGTTCATATATTGAATCGATATTGATATTAATCAGCCTATTGATATTGATCCAGTTTATTAAACATGATTTAGTCTATTGATATTAACCCAACTTATTAAAAATATTTCAGTTAATTGGTATTGATTTAGTTATCCTGCATAATTCAGTTAAATCGTATATGATTTTCATTCATCATTTCGAAATATCATGTCATCATTTGCTTAAGTACTTGCTGAGCTATTTTATGCTCACTTTTACTTTTAAACATGATATTTCAGTTAAATCTAAACAAACAGAGGGATCAGAGTAGACAAAGGGAAATGAAATATTAGTCAACAATGAAGGCCTAGTTAGAGAATTTTCGAAAGTCAATATTATTATTTTTTTGTAATATGTCAGGTACGAATATGTGTATGTATAAAGGTATGTAGAACCTGGGATTAGATATGTATGAATATAAATTAAGTTTTATTATTTTATTCAGAATGAATGGATGTGATGATAGGGTATAACAGTAACGTGAGCACCGAACCAGTGATTTAAGGGACCCGAATTTGGGGGTGTCACAAACACAATGCTCCAAAAGTGGTGTGGTGCATTTGTACATCCAAACGCTACCGCTACAAATGCTCTAAACGCCGATAATCGAATATACCCTAATTGTTGCATTGAAAATATTAATAATCTCCATTCTTGATGGAGTTTTTTTTCTTCATTTTTGCGAGATGATTTTGTTTCTTCATTTGTGAGATTGGTTTTGTTTGTGATAACGAATGGTTACATATTTGTTCATAATTGGACGCGGGATGTTGCCGTCTCAAATGGTTATTTTTTTATCTTAAAATTTTGTAACGTATCTTATTTTTAGATATAGCAGGTATTCACTCAATTCTATCATACATACTAGTTTATGTGGCACACGCTACGTGTATGCTTATATATATATGGGGAATGATTCATAGCAAGCATTTGTTTTATCTACTATTTCAGCAAATACATCTGGAACCATTAAAATAATGATCGAATAACTTTGGAAATTCCACCCCGCTTCCTAAGTTAGCGTGTAGGATAAAATAAAATAAAAATTAATCTACCCACTAACTAAGTTAGCGTGTAGGATAAAATAAAATAAAAATTAATCTACCCACTAACTAAGTTAACGGGTAGGATAAGAGAAAAAAAAATTAAAATTCTCACCCCGCTAACTAAGATGCTGGGTGGTATAAAAATATATTAAAAAAAAGTGCATGCATGCATTCTAAACGGGACAAAAAAAAATTAAAATTCTCTCACGCGCTAACTAAGATGCCAGGTGGGATAAAAAAATATTTCAACTACTTAATCTACATGCATGCGTACATAAACATACAAAAGTATATACCATACACAACACATCACACAGAAAAGTTGTCAGGAAAAGCAACAGAACACATAAAAAAATCGAACTAAAGTACAAATGCACATACACAAGTCACAACACATACAAAACTAGTTAGGATAAGAGAAAAAAAATAAAATTCTCCCACACGTTAACTAAGATGCCGGGTGAAAAGAAAAATTCTAAAAATATTACATCTCAGCATACACAATGGAACAAAAAAAAAAAATTTAGCTCCCACCTGCTAACTAAGATGCCGGGTGAGATAAAAAAAAAATTAAGCTACATGCATCCATACACAACGCAAATGTTTGTAAAAAAATCTTTTTAACTCAAGTACATGCATGCATACACAACATGAATAAAAAAAATATCCAAATATAAGTACATGCAAGCATACACATTACACAACGAAAAAAAAAATAATAAATTTTTTTTTTTGCTAACTAAGATTCCAGGTGGGATTAAAAAAAATCAAAAAAAAGTATATGCATGCATTCTTAACAGGACAAAAAAAAAAATAGCTCACACCTGCTAACTAAGATGCTAGGTGGGATAAAAAAAAATTCCAACTAAGCTACATGCATGCATACACAACACATACAAAAGTAATCAGGATTCACAACACAATACATACAAAAGTAGTCGGGATACACAACACAACACATACAAAAATCCAAGAAAAGTACAAAAGCACATACACAACACATACAAAAGTAGTCAGCATAAGAGAAAGTACATACATAAGTTAGTACTTTTTTCTTTTGTCAAAAGTTGAATTGTTTGTCAACTGGTCATTTTTTTTTCAAACGGTCATTTACCAACCCATGAACCAAAGGCAATGTCCACCGATAAAGTATCATGTCTCCAGGAATTTCGACAATATTTTTGAAAGTAAAAAATCTCATAATGTGCCTACAAAGTTTAGCAGAATGTGAAAATAGTTGGCAAGTACATGTTATGGTGTTGGACTGACGATTGTTGGTGACCTCATGATATCTTCGAGAATCTTGACTTTCATATACTTTGTACATTGTATATACCTTTGTGTCAATAACACAAAGTTCACTTACTTTGTGAATGTTGTACTTCATTGAATCGAGAAGTTGAACTTAAAAACGTATGAACATCTCTTTAGTATACACTTTCATAGCATGGACTTCCAAAGATGATGTAATATCCAGGATATTATGACGTGTAAAAAGTTTAAATAAATAAAATGTGTGTATTTTAGTTATTTAAATTAAGCAATTAATGTGAATTATGTAAATTAATTATGGATGTATATTTTATTACGATTATTAATTTAATAATGTATGTTACTGAAAAGAGGATTAATATTAAAAATTAATCCTAAATTAAATTAAAAAGTTAATGAGGTAGTTAATGAAGTTAAAATTATGGATTATGGGTTAATTAATAATTATAAGGAATATTTGGAAATTATTAAGAAAGGAATTAAATATATAATATATATAGAAATAAATATATATTTTATATAAGGAAATATAATTATGTGTGAAGGAATTTTGATTATATAAATTATATGAGGGTGATATATAATTTATACAAGAAAATAAATTTATTAAAGAAAAGGTTAATAATTATATAAATTATACAAAATTTATATTGTATAATTTATATAAAATATATAAAATAGTGAAAAGAATAATAAATAAATATGAATAATTATTATTTTAATAAAATAAATTATGTTTATGTAAAATAGAATTATTTATATGAGATGTAATGTTTTGTGAATTATGTATGTAAAAGAAATTATTATAATACATAATATATATATATATATATATATATATATATATATATATATATATATATATATATATATATATATATAATTGATATATGTATATATTATGTAATAACAAAAATATATGTATGTTTACGTAATGTATATGTAACAAAGTTGAGAAATAGAGAAACATAATTTTATTAAATTATGGGTATTATTTTATTAATTTTGGAGGTATAAAATACTTCATACAAGTACATGCAAGTCATTATACGTGTACAAAATTTATCAAATAAAGTACCCCAAAAATATGTGAATATTATTTATAAATCATTTTATGAATTTTGGTAAATTAAAATAAATATTTTATATACATTATATAAAATATTTATTACCCGAATTAATTGCGTAATGTATTAATTTTGTACGTATGCGTGGTAATTATCTTTCTCACCGACTTAAACTAAGTCGGTGGATTTGAGTAAACAAATTTCAAAGCAGCTAAGTGTGGCAAGTGTGCATATATATATATGAAATAAATAAGTAATAATAATATTATAACATAACAAGTAGCTAAACCAAACAAACCATCAGTTTTTTTTCTTTTCTTCTCCGCCATCACCATCTGCCACCCACAACCACCATTATCGCCGACAAGAAAAATAATTGGAGCTATCCGGGTGCATACAAAGCCTCAAAAGAAGGTATAAAATCATTTTTATTGATTTATTTAAGTATTTGTGGAGATAAAATAATTATATGAAAAATTTGTAAATAATTATATAATGATTCTATATATTTTTATGATGTGTATGGATGAATTATATGATATTTAGTGTAGTTTTATGTTGGAAATAATACCGGAAATTGTTGGAAAATGGTTTGGGGTGGCTACTGTGTTCGCAGGAAAGAGGAAGAACAAATTTTTGGCCATCCGCGCATTGCGCGCGGCCAAATTTTTTTTTCCGGAACCGGCCCTTAAACGACGCCGTTTTGGGCAGAAAAAAAAAGCAGGCCGCGCCTTGCGCAGCGACAAGTTTCCGGAGACAGGGAAAAACGACGTCGTTTTGGTTGGATCAGAGGGCGGCGCGCGCAACGTGCGGCCGACCATTTTTTCGCGAAATTACCATTTTGCCCCTGGTTCCGGTTTTCAGTTTATTTACGGAAATGCCATTGGAAATAAAATTAATTAAAATAAATGTCTTAAAATTAATAAAAATTATATAAAAATTATATAAAATCAGAAAAATACATAAAAATATTTTATAAATTAAATTTAACAATTTTTCAATTTTGAGGAATAATTCCAATTAATTATTAAGTGTTTAATAATGAGAATTAAAATAACATAATTAAGATTAGTAACCAAAATAAGTTATAATTAATTTTAAATACCCATATAGAGCCGATGGGTAGAATAATTAGGTTATGAGTGATATTAATTATATAAATTAATATTGTGAGTTACTAAATAATTATTATTTGATTATGTTATTATTATAGGTTGCCCAAGAAGGGATAGTTAGCCGTTAATTTAATAATTGGACATCGAGGCAAGTTCCTAAACCCTATCTTTGAACTACTAATTTTATGCTAGACATTAAAATCTTTATTGATCTCTATTTTCTAAGTTTTGTCATTATTCCACTTCCTTGAATGTTGAATTCAATTGATATTGTGAATTGTTCAGTAAAAATTTAAAATTCCTTGTAGTTATTCACATTCAATTTTATGCCATCCATAATGAATCATAACTATTGATTAGTGAGTTAATGGTTGTAAGTCTATGTCACTTGTCCGGCTAGACTTTTGATACAATTAAATTTCAAATTACTCTATATTGTTTAATGTCGAACCAAACCAAATTGTTTTGGTGCGGACTCCTAGAAACTGAGATGAACAACCCTATTCCAGGGGTATAGCTTATCGAAAGCTTCAAATTCCGATCCCCCGCGATATGCGGTAATATGATGTGCACAGTCATAGGTACGAGAGGCTGATCACCTCGAGTACGGGTTTAAGGTTTTATGATCTTTATGACATAAACGGGTTATCAACCTATGTTCAATGGTCTTGTGACCCTCAGTTTAATTCATTTGTATCATGTTTCAAAAAAAAAATTCCTGCAATTATTCTCTTTCGTTTTATTTGAATTAATGTTACATTATTGGTATAAATTCTGATCCTCATAATACATTGTTATTCTGTTCATTATACTTGCTGAGCACTTTAGTTGCTCACTTTTACTTGCTTAAAATGTCGCAGACAAAGATGTAAAACCCGAGAATCTAGATAAGAAAGACAAAGGCAAAGGAAAGATATCGGACTGAAGAAATTGATGTGTTGTCCCCAGCCGGTAGTCTTAAATCTATGTTGTGACTGTAGGTAGGAAATGTTATCTTAGTAATGTTATATGTACGTAAAGGTTAATGACCCTGGGAGTGTGAGAGATGTATTTTGTTAATAATAATCCTAAGCTAATGTGGAAAAAAAAAATCCAATTTGGAATCAAATTAATGCTTAATTCCGTGAATAATCCCGTTTATGCCATTAATGCGCTGCCAAACACGGCCTTCGTGAGGTTTGACCAGTCAACGTGCCGAAGCTGACCCTTGCGCAAGGCGTCATGCATGCATCAACCCATTCAAAACGACGCCTCATGAAGCTAAATGACGTCGCATCATCTGCTGCTTTACTTCCTTTGTGCGCAATGCCCGCCAATCACCAGCTTCAGATTATTACGATTCTGCCACCAGTCTTGCTGTAATTACAATAATGCCCTCAGCTTCTTGCAGAAATTACAACAATGCCATCAAGGATTATTTTTCTACAAAATAAAATATAAATTAATTAAAAATAAATAAAAACAATATAAAATTACTAAATATAATAAAAATACATAAAATTAAATAAATTACCTAAAATCAATTAAAATCTTAAGAACTAACAAATAATTAAGCCTAAAAATATTTAATAAATAGGAATAAAAATCCATTATTAAATACCTCCAAACTTAACTCTTTGTTTACCCTCAAGTAAAATAAAAATAAAAACTAAGACCTAAAATACTCAAGCAATAAATCAATGTGAATTTCAACATTAGCCCAAAGATTTTTTTAAATAATAACTTAAAGAAAATTTCAAAATTATGCAAAGCTCAAAATTTTAAACATATTTATAAATCTTACTTTACTCAAGACTTTTTGTGTGTGTGTGAATCCAAATGTATCAAACTAATTAAAACTCAAATAAATTCATGTAATTAAATATCTTATGAAAGATATTACATAATAAAAAGAATTACAAAACAAAACTCTATAACTCACTTTTTACACCACTTTTCGCTAATAAAGGAAAATATAAATTAAAGGATCAAAATATTTTTCCTTTTCCATTACGTACACTAGGATCATTCTTTTTCAAATTCACCACATTTCTTTCCAAATATTATATATATATATATATATATATATATATATATATATATATATATATTTGCTTCATTCATCATAGGTGAGTGCATTTTATGCTCCATCTCACTCATTTTCTTTTATGCGCACGAGTGCGTTTTATGCTCTATCTCGTTTTTTTCACATGTTTATGAGTGAGTGCATTTTACGCTCCATCTCATCTCACCAAATGACTATTAATTTAACTTGGAAATGATTAAATTCAAATAATCCTAGAATAATTTACCTAATTCATCTCCTTCAAATTATATTATACCTCATATTTCACTTCAAGTTATGATCAAATAAGTTATAGAATTCACAAATATCTATCATAAGCAATTAACCATATAAACTTTCTCTAAGTTAAAGCTAACTCAAGACAAATGGATATAAGTGTATAAAAATAAATGATCTCAAATAAAATAATAACTAATAAAAAATCAAAATTTAGACTAACAAAAATTTATCCACTTTCTTTAAATTATTAAATAAAAATCAAAATTTTTATCATTGACCAAAAATTTAAATTCAACTAACTCATTGCTCAAGTGACTTAACCTAAAAACTAAGTTACCCTATTTTCATAAGAAACACGATTGCACTAAGCATGTGCAACAAGCCTTTAAACCCCAAGGTTAGTCCAAGTGGACGAGTTGTGTCTCGTGAGGGTTTACAGTGAATATACCCACAAAATTCTAAAATTTAAACTAAAATAAAACCTAAAAACAATTAAAAATTCTTTCAAAATTTATCCACACCCCTAAACTTAAAACAGACATTGTCCTCAATGTATAAAAGAAAAAAAAATTAAAGAAGACTCTCTTGAATATGTTAAGCTTGGATCACATTGAATAAACCTGAAACAAAACAAAAATTAAAATATTAAAACAAATAAAAAAAACCCCTAAATTTTAGTACTAAGAAATATACTACAAATAAAAACTAAAACTAAAACTTGGATTGCCTCCCAACAAGCGCTTGTTTTAAAGTCTCAGCCTGACTATTCCCTTTTCTCTAGTCCGGATCGAATTTATGCTTGATTAATTGCCTTAGAAGCCATGTCATGACCATTTGCTTAACTTTTCCTTGAGACTTGAGACCCCTAAACTTGCGTTCATCCTTCTTCCTCCAACAAAATTGATCTTTCAATCCGACAACATCAACCCGAAATCACTCTTCTTAACCACTTGGAAATTTCATTACATTAAACACCTTGAAGGTCACCTCTTCATCTTGAACTCTCATAGTTTACTCGCCTTTTTGCACATCAAACAACACTCCTCTGATAGCTAAAAATGAATGCCCAAGAATGATCGGTATATTTTTATCTTCCTCAAAATCTAGCATAATAAAATTCACGGGGAAGATAAACTTATCCAATTTCACTAGAACATCTTCACCAATCCCCATTGGATAGGTAAATGACCGATCCGCCATATACCTAATGACCGATCCGCCAACTGCAAGGTGACATGGGTGGGCTTCGCTTCCTTCAAACCAAGCTTCTTATAAACTGATAGAGGCATTGATAGAGTTAAATTATACGATATTTTTATTCCCTAATACTTAGTTTTTATATTTATTGTATGCTTAAATGTTTAATTATTTAGTTTATTTTGGTTTTAATAGGTTTTATAGGATTTTAGTTAATTTATGTTAATTTAGGTAATTTTATAGTATTTTTATATTTTTTTTATTTATGTGTTTTTATTTATTTTTAGTATTTTAGGTGTTTTATTTATTATTATGTGTTTTTAGGATTTTTAGTATTTTTATATTATTTTTATTTATTTTATATTTAATTTTGTAGGGAAATAAAAGTCTAATGGCATTTTTGTAATTTCAGCAAAGCTTGAGGGAGAAAACTGTCAAAACAGCAAAGATCGGTGGCAATTATGTAATTAACGGAAAAGTTCGGACCGCGCATGGCGCGCGGATGGATGGTCGAGCAGCTAAACGACGCCGTTTCATCAGCACCTTCGCGCAATGCGTGCGGCGGGCGGAGCAGTGGCAAGAAGCGGAGCAATACGACGTCGTTTTGAGCGAAGGACCGCGCAATGCGCGGGCTGGCGTGCGGTCACTGTAGCGAGTGCCTTGTTTGGTTGCGCGTTAATTGGCCCAAATCAGATTATTTCGCGAATTTTGCTACTTTTTGATTCCAAATTGGATTTTAATTCCAATTAGGGTTAGGAAAATAATTATTTTACTTTTCTTTTATTTTTAATTGTAAATCCTATTAGGGTTTGGACAAGTTAGGAGGTTTATGGAGCCTATAAATAGAGGGCTTGAGACCCAATGTAAGACACAACTTTTCTTAGAATAAAAATTCTCTCTTCCATTCTTTAGTGTTCTCTACAATTATGAGTAGCTAAATTATTTTTCTTGGTTTAAGTGTTTGAAGCCATCAAGATTTATCCACTGTGAGATCTAATTTATTTTAATTGTTCAATTTATATTTTGATTATTGAATATTCTTCTATGCTCAATTTTATGATTGATTTGTTTAATTGCTAGGAGCGCTACTAGTTTATTATTCATATTAATCTACTGCTATTTTTGAAGCAACTAAGTTTAATAATTGTTTTGCAGATCAAAAGATTATTTTATCTTAGGAAGAATATTCATCTAAATTAAATGCAAACAAGTGGCTTGTGTTGTTTAGTTCAACGATCTCTCTAATTCTTTATGCTGCTATTAAATTAAATCTTTAGCAAGTGCCAGAGGTTGTTTATTAGTAAGCATATTTAGACCAAGTGGCTCTACTTATCTAAAATTAAGGAGAGTGGAGAAAAATTATTCCACCTGCGAGTAGTTCTTTCTACGGTGAATCTTTAAAATATTAATTGATTTATTTTTGCATCAGTGATCAGTTGTAAATTCTTGATGGTGGATATTAACTTAAACCAAGGCTTTTTCTCATCGTTTATTTCATTAAATTACTTGCATAATTATTTTAGTTAATTTTATTTAAACTATTTCTTTGATTCAAAACCCCCCCAGTTTTTATTTGCAAAAACATAAAATTAAATAATCATTCTCTGTGGGATCGACTCTTGCTTACACTACTACATATTTATTTTTCAAAAGTAAGATTTTATTTTTGGGTGCTTGCGACATCACACCAAATTTTGGCGCCGTTGCCGGGGAATTGATTTATTTATTTTTGTGTTTTTTTTTCTTTTAGTTTATTTTAGTAATTTTTCGTAGTTCTTTTTATTTTTATTTCTTTACTTGTTTATGACCATAACTCGTTCTACTAATCAAAGTGATTTAAGGTTTGATCCAGAAATCGAAAGAACTTTGCGCGGATTAAGGAAAGAAGGACAAACAAATCTTGAAGCAAAAGACAACATGGCTGGAAATTGAACTTTGAAGGAACTCGCGGCCCCTGATTTGGGCCCCTGATTTGCATCAACAACCTTTATGCATAACTTTTCCCAATCTAGATGCTAACACTTCCTTTGAGTTAAAGTCTGGTGTAATACATCTTTTGCCTTCTTTTCATGGTCTTGCAGGTGAAGACCCACATAAACACTTAAAAGAATTTCATGTGGTTTGTACGAGCATGAAACCACCCGGAGTGACTGAAGAGCAGATCAAATTACGAGCCTTTCCATTCTCGTTGAAAGATTTGGCTAAAGATTGGCTCTACTATCTCCCCTCCGGAAGTATAACCACATGGGAAGAGGTAAAGAAATTATTCTTGGAGAAATATTTTCCAGCTTCAAGGGCGGCCAGCATACGAAAAGAAATTTGCGGTGTGAGACAGAACCATGGAGAATCCCTATACGAATATTGGGAACGGTTCAAGAAATTGTGTGCAAGTTGTCCCCACCATCAAATTAGCGAGCAACTTCTCATCCAATATTTATATGAAGGGCTCATGTCTACGGAGAGAAGCATGATTGATGCTGCTAGTGGTGGAGCTTCAGTGGACAAAACTCCCGAAGCTGCAAGAAACCTGATTGCAAACATGGCGGCTAATTCCCAACAATTCGGCACTAGGCTTAATTTTACATCCCAAAATGTCAATGAGATAGAAATTTCTTCACTTAAAGAACAAATGGCTAGTCTAACTACTCTTGTTCGCCAAATAGTTGTAGGTAATACGCAACAAGTGAAAGCTTGTGAAATTTGCGCTATAGTAGGACACCAAACGGATATGTGCCCCACTCTTCAAGAGGAGTCCTATGAACAAGTAAATGCAACAGGTGGTTTTCCTGGTCAACCACAAAGAAGATATGATCCCTACTCAAACACATACAACTCAGGTTGGAGAGATCATCCTAATTTCAGCTAAGGACATCCACAAGGAAATCAACCCACAAATTCAAACTTTGCAAGCTACCAACAATACAAACAGCCATATCCCAACAAACAACAGGGCCAATCATCTAATTCTAATTTGTCTTTAGAGGATTTGGTTAAACAAATTAGTACTAACACTGTACAATTTCAACAGGAAAATTTGCAGTTTTGACATGAAACGAAGGCGAATATGCAGAATTTGGAAACACAAATGGGACAAATGGCAACTGCAATTAGTCGATTAGAGGCGCAAGGTTCTGGAAAATTACCCTCTTAAACGGTGGTGAATCCAAGAGAAAACGCAAGTGCAATCACTTTGAGAAGCGGTAAAGAGATTGAAACTCCAGCAAAGCCAGAGTCTGCATCAAAAGACCAAAGCAAAGTTGAAGTGGATAACAAGGAGATAGACAATAGTCAAGAGGACGACAATGTTCTAGTCGATAATGGTACTCCTAAGCATAAATTTTCACCTCTCTCTGAGCATAAACCGGTACCCCCTTTTCCTCTTGCTCTAACAGAAAAAAGGAAATATGAAAAAGACTCAGACTTATATGAAACTTTTCATCAATGCGAGGTAAAAATTCCATTATTAGATGCAATTAAACAAGTACCTCGCTTTGCTAGATTTCTAAAAGAATTGTGTACGCACAAAAGAAAACAAGCACTTAAAAGGTATGAGAAGGTTAAAGTAGGAAAAAATGTATCTGCCATGATTCAAAGAAAACTCCCCGCTAAGTGTCAAGACCCATGAATGTTTACTATCCCTTGCCAGATAGGTGATGCCAGATTTGAAAAGGCCATGTTAGACTTAGGAGCATCTATTAATGTCATGCCATATTCTATATATGCTTCTTTGAAACTTGAACCTTTAAATAAAACTGGTACGGTGATTCAGTTGGCTGACAGATCTAATGCCTATCCTAAGGGTATAATAGAGGATGTTCTTGTGCAGGTAAATAATTTGATTTTTCCTACTGATTTTTATGTGCTTGATATGGAGAATGGTGATCAAAATACTCCTATTTTGTTAGGAAGACCATTCTTAAAGACATCCAAAACCAAGATAGATGTTCATAGTGGTACACTTACAATGGAATTTGATGGCGATGTTGTGCAGTTCAATATTTATGATGCCATGAAATATCCTAATGATGATAATCCTGTTTATTCTATTGATGTGATTGACTCATTAGCACAGGAAATTTTTGAACTTGATGGAAAGGATGCAGTAGAAACGACAATCAGTCAGAATTTAGAGGAGGAAGAAGAGTTCGCTTTGACCAGTGAATTGAAGGATGTTATTGCCACACTAAATGATTCTCCAAATGCAGGTAACATTCCTTATATTGATCTGCCAGTTCCTAACGACAAATCTTTATCATCTGTTTTGCAGTCACCTACTCCAGAATTGAAGCCTCTTCCTGATCATCTCAAGTATGTTTTTCTTGGAGAAAAGATGACATCGCCAGTGATCATCTCCAATAAACTTAGTCCATCACAAGAAGAACAACTCATACGAGTTCTAAAGGAGCATAAGAAGGCCATCGGTTGGACAATTGCGGATATCAAAGGTATAAGTCCGTCAATATGCATGCATCGTATCTTACTTGAAGAAGGAGCGAAACCCACCCGTCAACCACAAAGAAGACTAAATCCACCCATGATGGATGTGGTGAAAAAAGAGATTCAAAAGCTTCTTGAAGTTGGCATGATTTACCCTATTTCGGATAGCAGTTGGGTTAGCCCAGTTCAAGTAGTTCCTAAAAAGACGGGCATAACTGTGGTCAAAAATCAGAATGATGAGTTAATTTCCACCCGTATTCAAAATGGGTGACGGGTTTGTATAGATTATAGAAAATTAAATGCTGTAACCCGAAAAGACCACTTTCCTTTACCTTTTATTGATCAAATGCTTGAACGATTAGCTGGTCATTCTTATTATTGTTTTCTTGATGGTTATTCAGGTTATTTTCAAATTGCAATTGCTCCAGAGGATCAAGAAAAGACGACGTTCACATGCCCATTTGGAACTTTTACATATCGTCGTATGCCGTTTGGACTTTGCAACGCCCCCGCTACTTTCCAAAGGTGTATGGTTAGTATATTTTTTGATTATATTGAGCATATCATGGAAGTTTTTATGGACGATTTTACAGTTCATGGGGACTCTTTTGATAATTGTTTGCACAACCTTACACTTGTTCTTCAAAGATGCATAGACACTAACCTTGTACTAAATTCTGAAAAATGTCATTTCATGGTTGAACAAGGTATAGTTTTGGGTCATGTTGTTTTATCTAAGGGAATTGAAGTAGATAAAGCAAAAATTGATATTATTTAGTCTCTACCTTATCCCACTAGTGTGCGGGAAGTGCGTTCTTTTCTTGGACATGCAGGATTTTACCGGAGATTCATAAAGGACTTTTCCAAGATAGCATCACCCTTATGCAAACTGCTACAAAAGGATGCGGATTTCAATTTCGATAAGAAGTGTAAGACAGCGTTTGATAAGTTGAAGGAATTGTTGACCTCTACTCCAGTTATTCAACCTCCAAATTGGGCCATACCTTTTGAGATTATGTGCGACGCGAGTGATTATGCAGTAAGAGCTGTTTTGGGTCAAAAAGTTGGGAAAGCATCTCATGCAATTTATTATGCTTCGAGTACCTTGAACGATGCGCAGAGAAATTATTCGACCACTGAAAAAGAACTCTTACCTGTTGTTTTTGCTTTAGAAAAATTTCGATCTTATTTGCTTGGTACTAAAGTTATTGTTTATTCTGATCATGCAGCTCTTCGTTATTTGATGACAAAGAAAGAGGCAAAACCAAGGTTGATAAGATGGATACTTCTCTTAAGTGAATTCGATTTGGAAATCAAGGACAAAAAAGGGACAGAAAATAGTGTTGCAGATCACTTAAGTCGTTTAGCGAATGTGCAAGATGAGCTTCCTCTACAAGAGACGTTTCCTGATGAACAATTGTTCTCTGCATATAAGAAATCACCTTGGTATGCAAATATTGTCAATTATTTGGTTACTAACATTTTGCCTTCTAATTTATCTAAAGCTCAAAGGGATAAAATAAAAAGTGAAGCAAAGTACTATGTGTGGGATGATCCCTACTTATGGAAATATTGTGCGGACCAAGTAATTAGAAGGTGCGTCCCTGAAACTGAAATTGATCCTATTCTCACTTTTTGTCATTCATATGCGTGTGGATGTCACTTTGGATCTAAGAGGACAGCAAGAAAAGTGCTTGACTGTGGTTTTTATTGGCCATCTCTATTTCAAGATTCATATTTGTTCTGCAAGTCGTGTTGCAATTGTCAAAAGACAGGTAATATATCCCAACGAAATGCAATGTTACAAACCCCCATACTATTTTGTGAAATCTTTGATGTTTGGGGTATTGACTTTATGGGACCATTTCCTGTGTCGTTCGGTAATGTTTATATTTTACTTGCTGTCAATTATGTTTCAAAATGGGTGGAAGCCAAGGCCACAAGGACTAACGATTCTAAAATGGTTGCAGATTTCTCCGTACTAACATATTTTGCAGATTTGGAGTTCCTAGAGCTCTAATAAGTTATCGCGGCACTCATTTTTGCAATCGAACTGTGGAAGCTTTGTTGAAAAAATACCATGTCACTCATATGGTGTCGACTGCATACCATCCGCAAACTAATGGACAAGCAGAAGTGTCGAATAGAGAGATCAAGTCCATTCTCAAAAAGACAGTAAATCCAAGCAGAAAAGATTGGAGTTTACGATTGGATGATGCTTTATGGGCGTATAGGACGGCTTATAAAACGCCTATTGGTATGTCACCGTACAGATTAGTATTTGGGAAACCATGTCACTTACCTGTGGAGCTAGAACACAAAGCTTATTGGGCTATTAAGAGTTTCAATATGAAGATGAGTGAAAGTGGAGAGCATAGGAAGTTGCAAATACAAGAGTTGGAGGAAATTCGCAATGATGCTTATGAAAGTGAAAGAATTTACAAGGAGAAAACAAAGACTTTTCATGACAAGATGATCTCTAGGAAAGAATTCAAGATTGGCGAACAAGTCCTTTTATACCAATCTCAACTTCGGCTGTTTCCAGGTAAGTTACGTTCTCGTTGGATTGGGCCTTTTATTGTTACTAATGTTTTTCCTTATGGGGTAGTTGAAATTTAAAGTTTAGAAAATGCAAAAGTACTCAAAGTGAATGGCCATAGACTCAAGCATTTTCATGAGAATTTTCAAAAAGAAGACGCGACTAATTTGGACCTTGAGGAGCCAATTTCTACCACTTGAAAAGGGAAGCACGCTGTCGAGCCAATGACGATAAACAAAGGCGCTGCTTGGGAGGCAACCCAATAAATCAGATTTGCATTTCTTTTCCTTTTTCTTTTTATAATTATTTTTGCTTTTTCTTTGCATTTTATTTTACATTGGGGATAATGTAAATTTTAAGTGTGGGGGAAGGGATTTAGGATATTTATTTTATTTTTAGGGAATTTTAAAATTTTGTTTTATTTTTTTTATAAAAAAAATTTTTTTAGGAAATTTTAAAAATTTTAAAATTTTGAATTTTGTGGGTATATTCACTGCAAACCCTCACGAGACAAAACTCGTCCACTTGGGGTAACCTTGGGGTTTAAAGGCTTGTTACACATGCTAAGTGTAACCGTGTTTCCTATGAAAATGGGGTAGTTTTTTTATGTGTCACTTGAGCAATGAGTTAATTGAATTTTAAATTTTTGATCAATGATAAAATTTTAATTTTTATTTAATAACTCTTGAAAAAAGGATAAATTTTTGCTTAGTTTGAATTTTTAACTTATTATTGATTATTACTTTGTTTAAGATCTTTTAAATTTTTATGCACCTATATCCATTTGTTTGAACCAGTTTTAATTTAGAGAAAGTTTATACGGTTAAATGCTTATGACAGATATTTTTGAATTCTATATCTTATTTGATCATTATTTGAAGTGAAATATAAGACAAAATATAATTTGGAAGAGATGATTTAGGTAATTTTTCTAGGATTATTATTGAAAAGAAAAATCTTGTGGTGGGTTGAGATGGAGCGTAAAACGCACTCACTCATAAACACATGAAAAAACGAGATGGAGCGTAAAACGCACTCGTTGGTGAGATGGAGCATAAAATGCACTCACCGTGAAAAAAGAAAAAGAAAGAAAGAAATGGGATAGAGCATAAAATGCACCCATTAAAAGAAGAAAAAATGAATGAAAAAAAAATATATTTGAAAAAAATGCATATTAATAATCCTAGTGTATATAATTGTTAAAAACCTTTTGATCTTCTAGTTATATGTGTCTATATTAATGAAAAATGATGAGAAAAGTAAGACTATAGAGTATTGTTGTTAAACTAACCATTTTTGATATCATTTATGAGACATTTAATTATGTGAGCGGATCTAAGTTTTTTGCTAGTTCGATACATTTGGATTCACACACACACGAAGGGTCTTGAGTAAGTAAGACTAATAAATATGTTAAAATTCTAGATTTTGCATGGTTTTGAAATTTTCTTTGAGTTATCATTTAAAAAATCTTTGAGGCTGATGTTGAAATTTATATTGCTTTGTTGCTCAGGTAAGTTGTTTGGTTATTAGTTTTATTTTTATATTTTTTATTTTTGTTTTGCCCGAGGACGAGTAAAAAGCTAAGTGTGGGGGTATTTGATAGAGTTAAATTATACGATATTTTTATTCCCTAATACTTAATTTTTATATTTATTGTATGCTTAAATGTTTAATTATTTAGTTTATTTTGGTTTTAATAGGTTTTATAGGATTTTAGTTAATTTATGTTAATTTAGGTAATTTTATAGTATTTTTATATTTCTTTTTATTTATGTGTTTTTATTTATTTTTAGTATTTTAGGTGTTTTATTTATTATTATGTGTTTTTAGGATTTTTAGTATTTTTATATTATTTTTATTTATTTTATATTTGATTTTGTAGGGAAATAAAAGTCTAATGGCATTTTTGTAATTTCAGCAAAGCTTGAGGGAGAAAACTGTCAAAACAGCAAAGATCGGTGGCAATTATGTAATTAACGGAAAAGTTCGGACCGCGCATGGCGCGCGGATGGATGGTCGAGCAGCTAAACGACGCCGTTTCATCAGCACCTTCGTGCAATGCGCGCGGCGGACGGAGCAGTGGCAAGAAGCGGAGCAATACGACGTCGTTTTGAGCGAAGGACCGCGCAATGCGCGGGCTGGCGTGCGGTCACTGTAGCGAGTGCCTTGTTTGGTTGCACGTTAATTGGCCCAAATCAGATTATTTCGCGAATTTTGCTACTTTTTGATTCCAAATTGGATTTTAATTCCAATTAGGGTTAGGAAAATAATTATTTTACTTTTCTTTTATTTTTAATTGTAAATCCTATTAGGGTTTGGACAAGTTAGGAGATTTATGGAGCCTATAAATAGAGGGCTTGAGACCCAATGTAAGACACAACTTTTCTTAGAATAAAATTTCTCTCTTCCATTCTTTAGTGTTCTCTACAATTATGAGTAGCTAAATTATTTTTCTAGGTTTAAGTGATTGAAGCCATCAAGATTTATCCACTGTGAGATCTAATTTATTTTAATTGTTCAATTTATATTTTGATTATTGAATATTCTTCTATGCTCAATTTTATGATTGATTTGTTTAATTGCTAGGAGCGCTACTAGTTTATTTTCCTATTAATCTACTGCTATTTTTGAAGCAATTAAGTTTAATAATTGTTTTGCAGATCAAAAGATTATTTTATCTTAGGAAGAATATTCATCTAAATTAAATGCAAACAAGTGGCTTGTGTTGTTTAGTTCAATGATCTCTCTAATTCTTTATGCTGCTATTAAATTAAATTTTTAGCAAGTGTCAGAGGTTGTTTATTAGTAAGGATATTTAGACCAAGTGGCTCTACTTATCTAAAATTAAGGAGAGAGGAGAAAAATTATTCCACCTGCGAGTAGTTCTTTCTACGGTGAATCTTTAAAATATTAATTGATTTATTTTTGCATTAGTGATCAGTTGTAAATTCTTGATGGTGGATATTAACTTAAACCAAGGCTTTTTCTCATCGTTTATTTCATTAAATTACTTGCATAATTATTTTAGTTAATTTTATTTAAACTATTTCTTTGATTCAAAAACCCCCCAGTTTTTATTTGCAAAAACATAAAATTAAATAATCATTCTTTGTGGGATCAACTCTTGCTAACACTACTACATATTTATTTTTCAAAAGTAAGATTTTATTTTTGGGTGCTTGTGACATCACACCAGGCATTAAATTCATGCTCACCCCCAAATCACATAAGCATCAATTAAAGAACTGGCTCCCAATGGTGCATAGAATGGTGAAACTACCCGGATCTTTCAGCTTTGGTGGTAGCTTATTTTGCAATATGGCACTGCACTCCTCCGTAAGAGCCACTGTCTCATAGTCCCCTAGCTTTTTCTTCTTTGACAAAATCTCCTTTATGAACTTTAAGTAGCTAGGCATTTGCTCTAATGTGTCTGCGAATGGGATGTTAATATGTAATTTCTTGAATACCTTCAAAAATTTTAAAAATTATTTGTCGAGCTTGTTTTTTTGAAGTCTTTGCGGGAATGGCACGGGTGGCACTTTCTGATTCTGCTTCAGATTCACAACTTGCTTTTCCTCTTTATGTCCATGCGGCTCATTTTGACTATTCTGCTTTTCAAGTTCACTATCATCATCCACATTTGGATTTATCCTTTTCAAATTTTCTCTATCATCATCATGTAATTTCTTATCAGTCCTAAGTGTGACTACATTGCATTGTTCATTGCCCTTCCTTCTTGGATTTATCATTGTATCACTCGGCAATGTAACTTGAGGTCGACTATATATGGCACTAGCAAGTTGTCCCACTTGGTTCTCGATGTTCCTCACTGATGATTCTAGACTGTTCATTCTAACCTCATTATGCGCTATGTATTTCATAACAGTTTCCTCAAAATTTGATGTTTTTTCTGGCTGTGGTGGAGGTTGATTCTGAAAACCGAACTGATATGATGGTATTGGAGCAAAACATTATGTTTGATTGTTGCTCCATGGATAACTTGGCTGATTTCTCACCCCCTGATGATAGTAGTTGGCATTATTTCCTTTCTGTTGCTGATTGTAGTTTGCCACATACTGGATCGATTCTGCATTGATTGGGCATTAATTAACTAAATGGTTCCCAGCACATAGATCATAAGTTATTGCCACAGGTTGATTAGGTTGCCCAGTCTTCGCAAGTGCTTCTACTAACTTCATCAGTGTTACCATTTGCTCAGCCATTGCAGAAACTGCATCATTTTCAATACTCCCAACTGCCTTTAGCGGATTCAATCTTGCAGAAGGCCATTGGTAATCATTCGCTCCCATAGTTTCCAAAAGGTTATAAGCCTCATCCAAATTCTTCGCCATCAAGGCACCACCCGCAGTTTCATTAATAATAGTCCTCGTTATACTGAATAACCCATTGTAGAATGTTTGAACGTGAAGCCACTTGGGTATTCCATGATGTGGAGATCTCTGCAATAAATCTTTGAAGCGATCACACGTCTCGTACAACGATTCTGAATCAAATTGCATGAATGAAATGATGTCGTTTCTCATTTTTGCAGTCTTCGCTGGTGGAAAGAACTTCACTAAGAACTTTTGAGCCAAGTGATTCCAAGTAATGATAGACCCCGGTGGAAGTGAGTGCAACCAACTCTTCGCCTTGTCCCTAAGTATGAAAGGGAACAAACAAAGTCTTACAGCGTCATTCGAAACTCCATCATACTTGAAAGTATCACATATCTCCAAAAAGCTCATGAGATGATTATTCGGATCGTCACTGGGCAAACCCACAAACTGCACTGAATTTTGGATCATTTGTATCGTGCCCAGCTTGATCTCAAAACTTGTGACTTGAATTGCAGGCTTATGGATGCTAGATTGGATTTCAGTGACTTGTGGCATCGCATAGTCTCGCAATAATTTTTGATCCTCGTCCTTCATTTAACCTAAAAAGGAAGTAAAAATTAAAATTAAAATAATAAAAACATTTAAATTAAAACTAATTTGATTAAAATTAATATTGGCAAATAATTATTAAATTAATTCCCCGACAATGGCGCCAAAAACTTATTGGATATTTTCTATATAAACATATGCTTGCAAATATACACGGCCAACAAGTAATATACTAGTAAGTAGAGTATCATTCACAAAGAGAATTAAATAATAATTATTACCAAACACTAATTTTATATCAAATTAATTTTAATTAAAAAACGCAATTAATTTATAAAATAAAATCTAATTAAAATTAACAACTTAATTAAACTAATGAAAAAGAATAAATTAGGTTTTAAATATTTAAGATTATAATTTTTCTCAATACTTCATTTAAATCTCTTCAATTCCTTTTTAATTAGTTAATTATATAGAATTGTTAATCGAGAATTCTTTATAATATTTATACGCATCTTCCAATGACATGTAAACAAATCCTTATAAATCTGACCCTAAGACAACAGAACTAGAGAGGAACACTCTAATTAATTAAATCACTATATTCCTATGTGAAATATGTTAATTAGAATATTAAGCTCAGATTCTCTTTATGGCTGCAAAAGATACATAGGTATATTCTTATCCAATATACTAATCATATAAACCCTATCAGATTTTATGAACAGATGCTATCATATTCAGATCTAAATATATACTCCATGTTCTAATTTTGTATAAATTAATCTCAATTAATTATTGCAGTTAATTAATTACACGAATGTCCAAAATATGATAAACAATTCATATATAATTATTAATAATTAAAAAGGAAATAAATTAAATTAAACCACACATTGGGTTCCATTGCAATTTTAATGTAAAATTAGCCCATAATTAAATAATAAATTATCCACAAATAATTCAACATCTCAAAATTATAAAAATTAAAAGTAAAAGAAAAGAAATCAAATCTTTGTTGATATCCGTCTGTCATTCAGATCACAGTCTCCAATCTCCAAGCTCCGCTTTTAATTCATGAATCATTCGCGTTGAATATTTGCTTCTAATTATACTCCTAAATTACTCTAATATAATATATTTTGTTCTAACGTAATATATTCTGTTAAAAATAAAAGTTATATCATGTATTTATAGGAGTACAATAATAATCCTAAGCTAATGTGGAAAAAAATCAAATTTGGAATCAAATTAATGATTTATTCCACGAATAATCCCGTTTCTGCCATTAATGCGCTGCCAAACACGACCTTCGTGAGGTTTGACCAGTCAACGCGCCGAAGCTGACCCTCGCGCAAGGCGTCATGCATGCATCAACCCATTCAAAACGACGCTGTTTAACTAAGAATTTGGTATCACCCTACCACACATTGTGCGGACCTTGCTCTCCTGCCGCATGAAGCTAAACGGTGTCACATCATCTGTTGCTTTACTTCCTTTGCGTGCGTTGCCACCAACTTTAGATTATACGATTCTTCCACCAATCTTGCTATAATTACAATAATGCCCTCAGCTTCTTGCATAAATTACAACAATGCCATCAAGGATTATTTTCCTACAAAATAAAATATAAATTAATTAAAAATAAATAAAAACAATATAAAATTACTAAAAATAATTAAAACACATAAAATTAAATAAATTACCTAAAATAAATCAAAATGCTTAAAAACTAACAAATAATTAAGCCTTAAAATGTTTAATAAATAGGAATAAAAACCCATTATCAGCTCACAATCAAAGAAATTTAACCCAACAATTAATGCATTGTGCAATTTTCTAAGACCAAATCCCTTATGGATAACTCTAATTTTTATGGGTAATTGACCCACAAATCTTACATTCATCTAGGATATCACAAAAATGCTAATGCTAATCTTACTTCTTTTTATAAAAAATAGTACTTTGGGCAACTTCTTTACACTTTAACTCCCGAAGATATATAAGTGGCCTCCAAGTAACTCTCATTGCCTATGAAAGTCATACCTTGACACCCCAAATTTATCACGAATTTATGATTTTGCCCTTTTAGTATAAAACGTTAATAATTATAAAATATAGGCACAAAATTTGGGTGTCTACTTAGAGATAATTCATATTATTTTTTTATTGAATGAATCTTCCCTAATATTTTTTTAGGGTTTACAAAAAAGGAATTTTTTTAAAAATGTCCCTCAAAATTTCACGCTTTTAATTTTAGTCCTTCAAAATTCATAACCATGTATCGCATAAGTTTTAAAATTTACAATCATATGCCTTATAAGTTTCAAAATTTGCAATCATATACCTTCTTGAACAGTTGATGCAATTTTCTTACCTGAATCATACTTGGATCATATTTTTAACCGTCAGGGGCAGAGCCAAAATTGTCCTCCATTTTCAAGAATTATAGTTCTAAATTTTGACATTGAAATATTCTTAGTCCATCTCAATTAAAATTCATGACTCCGCCACTGTTAACCTTGACATACATTTAACTCATATAATACTCACTTTCATCATTATAATAAAGTAATTAAAAATACATATTTTGTGGCTGAAATCTCCTTTAACATCAATAGCTATATATTTCTTTCAATTTTACTTATGTATGTTTTATGATATATGTTAAATTGCATCTTTACTTTTATGAGTTTTGATCAATTTTGGGTTTAATTTAGACCCATTAGTTGATTGAATTTAAATTAAATTAAAAATACGTTTGATAGTCTACCAAAAGGAGATTAAGAGAGAACAAAATGTAATTCAAATAGGAATTATATATTGTGTTTTAATTATATCCAAAGTGGGGTATATGAAAATGTGCATTGTTGTTTGTAAAAAACTATTTTCTTTAAGTTCCACATCGATAACAAGTAAAATTGTTTAATGCTTTATAAGCATTATTGGAATAGTTTAATTTACTTATGGTACTAAAGGGAACGCTTGTATTTGGTCACAATAACGTGGTGCAAAGCACCACCCACCCGAGCCCGCGTCCCGGGACCAACGACCCGGGACCGGGGCCATGTGCGGTTGCAAAATCACATTGACGCTTTAGGCACACTTAGAACTTCGTACGTGCATATCGTCAACCTTGAGCATATATTAAGTATTCATCAGTGAGTTTCTATCATAATGAATATATCTAGGCTAGCATATATCTTGGAGGTATACTGCCAATAGCCTTTAGCAAACCGTAGTGGTAAGGGGTAATAAACACCTTAAGTTTGTACGAAATCACACAAACAGAAAATTGGAACATAGAGGTTTGACATGGGTTCTGCAAAAGTGGTTGAGGTTCTGCTAATAAAATTAATTCTATTTCTGCTTATTTTACTTGTGCAATTTCTTTGTGGCATAGTCATTTAGGACATATAAATTCAAAAAATTTGAAAAATATCCATGCAATGAAATTAATTGATATTAGAAATAGTGAACTTGAGAAATGTGAAGTTTGTGTAAAATCAAAAATTATGAGAAAACTGTTTTCAAATGTGCAAAGAGAATCACAATTATTAGATTTAATACATACTGATATCTGTGAGTTAAATGAGATATTGATAAGGGGTGAAAAATGATATTTCATTACTTTTATAGATTATGCTAACAGATATTGTTATGTGTATTTGTTAAGAACAAAAGATGAGTCATTTAACTCATTTAAAAAATATAAATCAGAAGTAGAAAATTAACTTGAGAAGAAGATTAAAATTTTACATTTTGATAAAGGCATCGAATATTGTTTGAATGCTTTTAATGCATTTTGTGAAGAAAATTATATTATACATCAAACAAGTGCAACATATACACCACAACAAAATGATTTAGCGGAAAGAAAAAATCGTACATTTCATGATATGATTAATTGTATATTAAATCATGCTTATTTGCCAAATAATTTATGGGGTGAGACATTTCTTACTGCTTATCATATTTTAAACGGGATACCTAATACTATTGTAAAAACTAGTCCTTATGAAATATGAAAAGGTCAAAGACCTAACATAAATTATTTTAAAGTGTGGGGGTGTATAGCTTATTTTCGAGTTCTAGAACCTAAAAGAACTAAGTTAGGGGCTAGAGCTATTAAAAGTATATTTGTTGGATATGCTAAAAATAGTAAAGCTTATAGACTTCTTGATTTAGAGTCTAATGTAATAACTGAGTTAAGGGATGTGAAATTTTTTGAAAATAAATTCTCAAAAGATGTTGAGAATGTGGATATACCTATAGTTGATGAGCCTAGAGGTCCTATAAGGTATAATGTTGAGGTTGGAGAACCAAGTGTTCTAAATCAACTAATTGGACTTAAAAGGAGTACTAGAGCTATAAAAGAGAAAAACTTGGATGATGATTTCATTTCTTCTCAATCTTTATTATTTTTTGTGGAATGTGACCAAAATAATGAAGTGGTAAATGAAATACCCTATATATATAGTCTTGAGTCTGATCCTAAATCATTTAAAGAAGCAATGGCCTCTAGGGATGCTGCCTTCTGGAAGGAAGCTGTAAATGATGAAATGGATTTGATCTTGGGAAATAATACTTAGGTATTGACAAATTTACCTTGAAGTTTGAAACCCATAGGGTGTAAATGGGTTTTTAGAATGAAATATAACACTATTGGTACTATTTCTATCTTTAAAACAAGATTAGTAGCAAAGATTTTTAGACAAGTAGAAGGTTTTGATTACTTTGATACTTATGCACCAATAGCACAAGTTAATTCCATTCAATTTTTTTTTGCCTTAGCTTCAGTGTTTGATCTTTACATTAATCAAATAGATGTTAAGACAATATTTTTGAATGACAATTTGAATGAGAAAATATATATGGAACAACCCGAAGGGTTTATTGCTCCTAGAAATGAGGCTAAAGTATGGAAATTAATTAAATCCCTTTATGGTCTAAAACAGACACCAAAATAGTGGCACGAGAGATTTGACACTACTATTTTAAACTTTGGGTTTAAATATAACAGTGTAGATAAGTGTATATACTCTAAAACCACTTCAGACTATATGGTGATAGTCTGTTTGTACGTGGATGATATGGTGATTATCAGTATAAATATGATTGGAGTAAATGAGACTAAAAAGTATTTATCCTCAGTCTTTAAGATAAAAGACTTAGGTGAAATAAATACTATTTTAGGCATCAAAGTTAAAAAATATAGTGAGGGTTTTGTATTAAATCAATCTCACTATGTTGAAAAGATATTAACTAAGTTTAGTCACCTTGAGTTTAAGGAGGTGAATACTACTTTTGAGAATGGAGTTAAACTTAAAGAAAATAATGGCAGAGCTATTTGCACAGCTAGAATGTGCAAGTGCTATTGGTAGCCTTATGTATGCTATGTACTACACCAGGCCAGATATTTCTTTCGCAGTTTCTAAACTTAGTAGATATACGAGCAGTCCTAATGTTGACCATTGTAAATTTATTGGGAGGGTACTTGGAAACCTAAAAAGAACCAGTGGTTTAAGATTGTTTTATAATAAATTCCCTAGTGTTTTGGAGGGGTATTCTGATGCAAGTTGGATTAATAGTGTGGGAGATAATAAATCCACAAGTGGGTGGATTTTTATTCTTGTCGGTGGTGCTGTTTCTTAGGTAAGCAAGAAACAGACTTATATTTCTCACTCCACTATGGACTCAGAATTTATAGCTTTGGCTCAAGTAGGAAGGTAGGATGATTGGATTAGAAATATATTGTTAGACATAAATCTATGGCCAAATCCAATGCCTCCGATCTCACTATATTGTGATAGTGAAGCTACGCTTGCAAGAGCGTATAATGGTACCTATAATGGTAAGTCTAGACATATTGGTCTTTGACATGCATTTGTGAGACAATTGATACATGATGGTATCATAACTATTGTCTATGTGAAGTCAAGTAAGAACTTAGTTGATCTGCTTACTAAGCCTCTGACGAGAGACTTAATAAGTTTGACTACACGAGATATGGGACTTAAACCATTCTGAGCCAAAGGTGATAGGAACCTAACCTATATCTAGGTTACCCCTAATTTATAGGTTCAATGGAAAAAACAAGTCACAGTTGTTGGCTATGTTACTATCAACTTGGTCTCATATGTAGTTTATGATAGTAACGTCTGGTGCACGACTGAGGATGAACTATGCTCTTAACAAAGTGTTGCACTTTTAGCAACAGAAGTGCAAAAGAAATAATTTGCCTATATGAACTAGAAGGTGGAGCCGCTTCTTATAGAGAGTTTTGGTTTACTATCTTAGAGGTTCAAGAAACAGGATATTGCGCATGACTTTAATAGCGTAAAGCGATGAAAATGCTCACCGTAAAGGGAGGCTTTGTGTGTGTATGCCAACTCCGCTCATGTCTTTTTGGAATAGAGGTTCAATCTACGGACTCCATCTATTTCGATATGACTTTGAGTTGTTTATACTAAGTGAAGGTTCAATGTTCGTCACACCTTCAATTATGCATACAAGCTTTAGAGTTGATAAATATAGAGTTATTTGAAGAAAATTAGTTTTTCAAACAAGTGGAGGATTGTTAAATTGCATATTTTCTTTCATGAGTTTTGATCAAATTTGGGTTTAATTTAGACCCATTAGTTGATTGAATTTAAATTAAATTAAAAGTGATAAGGTTAAATTATATGCTATTTTTATTCCCTAATACTTAGTTTTTATATTTATTGTGTGCTTAAATGTTTAATTATTTAGCTCATTTTGGTTTTAATAGGTTTTAGTTAATTTATGTTAATTTAGGTAATTTTATAGTAATTTTATATTTCTTTTTATTTATGTATTTTTATTTATTTTTAGTGTTTTAGGTGTTTTATAAATCATTATGTGTTTTTATTATTTTTAGTATTTTTATATTATTTTTATTTATTTTTAATTATTTTTGATTTATTTTTGTAGGAAAAATAAGCTTGGAGGGCAAATCTGTAAATTTTGCAAAGATCGGGGGCAAATATGTAATTTCCAGAAAAGTTGCGTCCGCGCATTGCGCGGGGCAAATCAGCGGGCAGAGCAAAACGACGTCATTTTAAAGCAAACGAAAGGTCCACGCAATGCGCGGCCAAGCAGCAGATTAACGGAAGCGATGAAACGACGCCGTACTGAGCAAATAGGAAAACCGCGCAATGCGCGGGTGGTATGCTGATGTCACTGCACGCGGTTCCGCGTTGACCATGTTTGACTGCGCGTTAAGGCCTATTTGGTTGACGCATTAATGTTGGAAAACGGAATTATTTCGAATTTTTTTGTACTTTTTGATTCCAAATTGGATTTTAATTCCAACTAGGGTTAGGATAATAATTATTTTTCTTTTTCTTTTATTTTTATTTGTATTTTAAATCATATTAAGGTTTGGAAAGTGTACTTCCTAGTAGGGTTAGGAGGATTTTGGAGCGTATAAATAGAGGGCTTGACACACAATGTAACACACAACTCTCATTAGAATAAAAATTTCCTCTTCTATTATTTAGTATTCTCTCTATAATTATGAGTAGCTAAATTCTTTTTCTTGGTTTATGTGATTGAAGCCATCAAGATTTATACACTGTGAGATCTAATTTATTTTAATTGTTCAATTTATATTTTGATTATTGAATATTCTTCTATACTTAATTTTATAATTAATTTGTTTAATTGCTAGGAGCGCTACTAGTTTATTATTCATATTAATCTACTGCTATTTGTGAAGCAACTAAGTTTAATAATTGTTTTGCAGATCAAAAGATTATTTTATCTTAGGAAGAATATTCATCTAAATTAAATGCAAACAAGTGGCTTGTGCTGTTTAGTTCAACGATCTCTCTAATTCTTTATGCTGCTATTAAATTAAATCTTTAGCAAGTGCCGGAGGTTGTTTAATAGTAAGGGTATTTAGACCAAGTGGCTCTACTTATCTAAAATTAAGGAGAGAGGAGAAAAATTATTCCACCTGCGAGTAGTTCTTTCTACGGTGAATCTTCAAAATATTAATTGATTTATTCTTGCATCAGTGATCAGTTGTAAATTCTTGATGGGGATGTTGACTTAAACCAAGGCTTTTTCTTCTCATTTATTTCATTAAATTACTTGCATATTTATTTTAGTTAATTTTATCTAAATTATTTCTTTGAATCAAAAACCCCCCCAACTTTTGTTTGCGAAAAGATAAAAGTAAATTAATCATTCTCTGTGGGATCGACTCTTACTTACACTACTACATATTTATTTTTCCAAAGTAAGACTCAACAGTAAAGACTCAATTATTTCTTTTCATTAAAATTTGATTTTTGTTCTTTCACAATTGTTATATATTGTTGAAAACTCTGAAGTTATTCTCAGTCACTCATGATATATCAAATCTTATATTATTGTTCTTAAACTTGTTGAGTAGGCTAGTTGCTCACTCTAGCTATATCATGAACTATTTTTCAACTAAGCCCGAATGCTCCAAGAAGGATAAGGGCAAGAGAAAAGCCAAAGCTTAAACTAGATCATTGCATGTTAGATGGATTAATTTTTTAATATGTAATTAAAGTTATAAATCTTTTGTAATCCCTTAAGATATGTATTGTTTATATTAAGGTTAGAAGACATTGGGATTGTAGTCCTTTTTTGGTAAGGAACATTTATGTATTATTCCACGAAGTTTAAATGAAGACTATGTACTTAGTTATTATTATGTTTTGGATTGTGATAACCAAACCCAAGGTTATGGAACCCGGATTTGGGGTCGTCACATATTGGTATGAAAGCTGTAGGTTATAGAACTTTAGGTTGCAAAACTTTAGAATTAACCTTAGAAGAGTCAACTCATTTAGAGTATAGGAGATGAATTGAGGAAATTCATCGAGTCGAGTAGTAACACAATTAAATATACTTTTATTTCATCAATGAATATATTTTATTGCGATACTAATGTCTTTTTGTTTGTACAATTGTAGGATGCCTGAGATTGGACAGTCTAATCACACAGCGGAGGAGGATTTCATTGATATCCATATGGATACTGCGCAGGTGCTGGTGGATGAATTAATAGAGAATGTTGAGTCTGGTCCAGAGATGGGGGATAGAGAGGAGCGAATCAGAGGTGGGGTGATGAGACCCTACAGCAAGGATAAGGCTAAATTAGATGAAGAGGAGGAGTCAGTCGAGTATACTGATGACATGGGCACTACTGCCAGTGACATCATCGAGGGGTTGACTATGAGGAATGATGAGCTAGAGGAAAAAGTCCAGCACACAGAGGAGGAACATGGAGCTAAATGAGCAGATAACCGATCTGGAGGAGCAGGTACAGGGGTATGAGGACTTTGTGGAGTACATTGGGTTGCTATCCCATCAGATGGTTGATCAGGATGCCGAGCTGCAGGGTAAATTTGCAAAGACTGAGGCTAGATTAGCAGAGGTTGAGCTGAAGGTTTAGCAAGTACAGGCAGAGAAAGAGGCCATCAAGGCCCATTGGCAGGAGGCGATAGAAGAGAGGATTGAGATGAAGATCCAGAGAGATGCGGCACATGGGCAGATGCTGGAGCTAGAGGACGAGGTACGAGAGAAGAGGGTGAAGATTGATAGGATCAGTTATGTCTCTTGCTCTTCATTCGACAGATTTTAGAGCAGGTTGCACTTCTACCCAGCTGATGAGGGCCAGTCCATGCATACTATTAGTAGGAGCTTGGTGATGTCCATAAGGGATGAGGAGTATGATGATGCGATTTGTCGAGGGATGCACAATCATTAGTTATAGTTATTTTATGCCATTGTATGTATATAGATGTAGTAGAATCCAACTTTTATTTTGACAGAGGGTTAGTATATTGAAAATCCTAACTCTAGGAAGTTTGGGGGATATGTTTATGATTAGATTCCATATTTTGAAGCCTTCAGGGATAGAAGCATTTATAGCAGTATGCTTGTTATGTAAGATGTTATGCACTATTATTTTAACATATGAATATTAATGCAGTTATGTTTTATGAATACATGTTTTGATTGGTTAAATCTTTATATGTAATAGTTATTGTTTAAAAGATAAAAGAATAAGATTTAGTAACAATAATAACTTAGAAGTTTTTTTTTCTCTTTAATCAGACAATGGCACCACGTAGATAACCACCAAGGAATAGAAGAGTCAGTTAATAATGACGAAGGAGGACACAACGTAGACCCAATGCAGAACTTTGTCAATATGCTAGCAGAGGTAATACAGAATCAATATCCAGTGGTAGAAAATTCGCCACTGCCGCCGAATCAGTTGGCCAATTTTAAAGACTTCAAAGCATTCGGACTGCCGAAGTTTAGGGGAACGATAGACCTAATCGAAGCTCAGTCATTGATAAAGGAGATAGAGAATGCATTTGTCATTTCAAGAGTAGCGGAAGAGCAAAAGACTATTTTTGCTTCCTACATGATGAAGGGAGATGCCAATTTCTGGTGAGAAGCCGATCAAAATAGGGATGGAGAAGGTGTGGTGTCATGGAAAAGGTTTAAGGAGATATTTGATGAGAACTACTTTCTAAAAAGTATGAAGAGTAGAATGAAGGTTATATTTCTAGAACTAAAGTAAGAGAATATGTTGGTACCCGAGTATGTGGCAAATTTAATAAGTTGACCAGGTTCTCTCCACATCAGGTTGACACGAAGGAACGCAAGGCCAGAAGATTCGAGAATGGTTTAAAACCATGGATATTTAATAAGGTGGCAATGCTACAGATTGTTACATTCTCAACTCTGCTGGAGAAGTCAATTATAATTGAGAGAGAAAACGAGGCGTTATCCAAGTATAACCAAGAGAGGATCAAAAAGATAAACGAAGGTGAAAATAAGAATAGTAATAGTGGTGGCAACAGCAATAATAAGCATAAATGGGACAACAGTAATGATAAGACCTTGAAAAATCAACCAAGAAATTTTTAGAAAAGAAGGCATGTAACAAATGTGGGAAGAATCATTCAGGGAATGCATGAAGGGAAATAATATATGATATAACTACGAGGAGGAGGGACATATTTTTCCAAAGTATCCCCACCCAAAGAAAGGAAGATGTTACTCGTGTGGAGCCGCTGATCATATGATAAAGGATTGTCCTAATAAGAAGAATGATGGAGTAAGCGGTCACAAAAGAAATAACAACAGATTCACTATCGGGGGACCGGTACAGCAGAACAAGCCGATGGCACGAACTTTTAACATGATGGTGCAAGATGCCGTGGAGTTAAAAGACGTGGTGTTAGGTATTATTCCAATCAATAATATAAAATGCTTACGTATTATTTGATTCAGGAGCTACCTATTCATTTGTGTCTGATGATTTCGCTAAACAGTTAGAATTTCCTAGAGAAAAGTTAGAAAATCCTATGAATATAAAAGTTGCAAATAAAGAAGTGATTCCTGTAGAGTATATACATAGAAACTGTTGTGTAGAAATTAGGGGTCAAAAGTTAGGTGTGAACTTAATTCCAATACGTTTGGGAGAGTTCGATGTTATACTTGAAATGGATTGGTTGTTTAACAAAGGAGCGATAATTGATTGTCAAAAGAAATGTATACACTTTAAGGCACCAAATAAGTCTAAGGTCGTATTTTATGGCAGCAAGTTGTGAAGACAATCTTGTTGTCTGACGTGTTGTTTGACGATGATGTAGGTCAAAAAATTGTTAAAGAAAGAATGTGTAGGATATCTAGTACATGTAGTGGATACATAAATGATGAATCCTGAGATGGAACAGATACCTTTAGTTAAGGAGTTCATGGATATTTTCTCAGATGAACTGCTAGGTCTTTTGCCAGAAATGGAGACATAATTCATGATTAATTTAGTACTGGGGACAGGATCGATATCAAAGGCACAATATAAGATGGCTCCGGTAGAGATGAGGGAGTCGATGGTTCAACTACAAAAGTTATTGGATAGAAAGCACATTCAACTTAGTGTTTCCTTATGGGGAGCACCTGTGCTATTTGTAAAGAAGAAGGATGGATCGATGAGACTTTGTATGGACTATAGAGAGTTGACCAAAGTAACGATTAAGAATAAGTATCATTACCATGAATTAATGATCTATTTGATCAACTAAAAGGGGTGGAGTACTTTTCAAAAATTGACTTAAGGAGTGGTTATCATCAATTTAAAGTAAGAAAGGAGGACGTACACAAGACGGCATTTAGAACTTGTTACGATCATTATGAGTTTTTGGTAATGTCGTTTGGACTGAAAAATATGCCAGTCGCATTTATGGACATGATGAATAGAATATTCAAGCAGTATTTGGATAAATTTATAGTTGTATTCATTGACGATATTTTGGTGTATTATAAATAGAAGAGGAACAAGCTGAACATTTAAGATTGGTGTTAAAGATATTAAGGAATGAGCAGTTGTACGCAAAATTTTCAAAGTGTGAATTTTGGTTGGAGAGACTTCAATTTCTAGGTCATGTCATTGACAAAGAGGGGGTTTCGGTAGATCCTGCAAAAGTGAAAGCGGTGATTAATTGGGAACAACTAAGGATGTCGATGGAGATTAAGAGTTTCTTAGGGTTAACGGGTTATTATCAGAGATTTATCAAGGATTTTTCGAAGATAGCAACGCTGTTAACAAATTTGACAAGGAAGACAGTGAAATATATATGGAAAGAAAAGTGCGAGGAGAGTTTTCAGGAGTTAAAGAAGTGAATTAGTGAAGCACCTGTGTTAACTTTAACAGACAACACGAGAGGTTTTACGCTCTATAGTGATGCATCACACAAGGGACTCGGCTGCGTGCTTATGCAGAACGACAAGGTCATTGCGTATGCGTCAAGGCAGTTAAAAGATTATGAGAAGGGATACCTTTCCCACGACTTGGAGTTGACAGCGGTAGTGTCTGCCCTTAAAATTTGGAGATATTATTTATATGGAGAAAAATGTGAGATATTCACAGACCATAAAAGTCTGAAGTATATCTTCACATAAAAGAAATTGAACATGAGGCAGAGGAGATGGTTAGAATTGATCAAAGATTATGATTGTGAGATTCTATATCATCCCAATAAAGCCAACGTTGTAGCTGATGCTCTAAGTAGAAAGATTAGAGAAAAGTTATTTGTATTGACAGACTAGGAAAAATTTGTAAAAGAAATGCCTCGAATAGAGTTACAGGTGAAAAATTCGAAGGAGTCTGAAGATAAATCAACAGAGATGGAAGTGAGTTTGACCTTATTAGATAAGTTAAAAGAGGCTCAAGACAAAGATGAATAATGTGATAGGATAAGGAAGAGAATGACCGATGGAGAAGAGGTAAAGTTCAAAGTGGATAGCAAAGGATTGCTAAGGTTTGAAAATCGTGTTTGGGTACTTTTAGTGCCTAAATTACGAGAGGAGATTTTGCAAGAAGCCTATAGTATGAGATACTCGATACATTCAGGGAGTACAAATATGTATCAAGATCTACGTTAGCATTTTTGGTGGCCGAATATAAAAAGGCAGGTTACATAATGTGTCAGCCGATGCCTAACTTGTCAGAGGATAAATGCAGAACATCAGAGACCAAGCGGGTTATTACAACTGTTAGAATTTCCTGAATGGAAATGAGAGCATATCACGATGGATTTTGTGATATGACTTCCAGTAACACAGAAGGGATATGACGCAATATGGGTGATTGTAGATCAACTAACAAAGCGCACTTTTTGCCGATCAAGAATAAGTTCAATTTGGATCAATTGGCTAAGTTGTAGATAAAATAGATAGTTTTAAGACATGGAGTGCTGGTGTCAATTTTGTCAGACAGAGATTCATGCTTCTCGTCAAAATTTTGGAGGAGACTTCAGGAAAGAATGGGGACACAATTAAGAATGAGTACAACGTATCATCCGCAGACTGATGGGCAAAGTGAGAGAATAATTCAGACATTAAAAGATATGCTCAGAGCCTGTGTGATAGATTTTAAGGACAGTTGGGAGAACCACTTACCTTTAGTAGAATTTGTATACAATAACAATTACCATGAGAGCATAGGCATGCCGCCTTATTAAGCTTTGTATGGAAGAAAATGAAAGACACCTCTATGTTGGGATGAAGTAGGAGAACCTCGATTGTTGGGGTCAGAATTGTTCATAGAGCTCGACTAATAGCGACTTAGAACTCCCAAAAGAAATATGCAGATCTACATCGACATAAGCGAGATTATGAAGTGAAAAGTTATGTATTTATGAAAGTGTCTCCCTGAAAAGGGAAAATAAGATGTGGGAAGAAAGGAAAACTGACTCCGAGGTTTACAGGACCATTCAAAATATTAAAGAGACTGGGTGAAGTGGCGTACGAGGTAGCTCTACCTTCTAAACTGGAACACATTCGTAATGTGTTTCACAGATCAGTGTTGCAGCCATACAAGCCTGATTACAAGCACATCATCTCCTATGAGCCAGTTTAAGTGCATTTTTTTTATTATCAGGGTCTAGGGTTCAGGGTTTTTAGAGGGGTTTTAGAAGGTTTATTGGGTTTTTAAAAGGTTTAGAGGGTTTAGGGTTTTTAGAGGGTTTAGGGATTATTAGGGTTTA
>OX359268.1:56947758-57045947 GCA_947179155.2 Hedera helix | reverse complement strand
TAGGCATCAATTTCCCAGTATTGCTCGGGGCCGAGGCCTCCACCTCCCTAAGTACCAAGTCTCCAACCTCAAACCTACGAATCTAAACCATTCGAGTGTAGTATTTGGTTGTTCTATGTTGATAAATGGCTAATCTCAGCATTGCAGCATCCTGGACATCCCCTAGCAAATCGAGGTTTAGCCGGAGTCCCTCTTCGTTGTATAATTCCTTGAAATTAGACACCCTAAATGAGGACGATCTGATCTCAACTGGGATCGGGGCGTCCGTTCCATATGCTAATTTAAAGGGTGAATCTACCGTGGTCGAACACAGAGTAGTCCGATAAGCCCATAGAACACTTTGAAGCTCCTCGGGCCATTGCCCTTTAGCCTCATCTAATCGCCTTTTAACCCCTCTAAGGAAAGCTCGGTTGGTGACTTCCACCTGGCCATTAGACTGAGGACGTGCAACCAAAGTCTTTCGATGTTGGATCCCTATATCAGAAAGGAACTCTTCAAATTTCTTTCCAATGAACTGCGTACCGTTATCTGAAACGCGTACCATCGGGATGCCGAACCGATATACCACCGATTCCTTCATGAATTTCACACAATTATCTTCGATGATATGGCAAAGTGGTTTAGCTTCGACCCACTTGGTCATGTAGTCGATGGCTATGATCACATACTTGAGCTGTCCTTTGGCCTTGAGCAGGAGCCCCAACAATTCAATTCCCCAAATGACAAAGGGAATAAGAGATAGTACTGTCAACAATTCTTCGGGAGAATGTCGTGGGACTGAGCTGTTCATCTAACACTTAGGGCACTTCTGGACATATCATTTTGCTTCTTGGAACATAGTTGACCAATAATACTCCTGTCGAACCAACTTGTATGTCCATCAATTAGACAAAAATAAGAGCTTCGATACTTGATTCTTTTAGCCATAACCTTATCCGCTGGGAGCTTCCAGTCGGCCAAATAATCAAGATAAGGTGTTACCCAGCAATTAGATCTCTCGATGCACAGAAGCTCCTTTCTATTGATGATTGGCTCTGTCAAGACTTCTAAATACACCGACCCCGCAAAATCTTCCACCTGCGTTGCGGCTAGCTTTGACAAGGCATCGGCTGTAGAGTTGCCCTCTCTTTCGATCCCCTTGACAGCATAAGATTCAAATTTAATTAGCATCATTTTCACTTCGGCCACATACCTAGTCATTCTTGTGCCTCGAGCTTCATACTCGCCCTGAATCTGTTTTACAACCAACTGGGAATCGCTAAAAATGATCAAATGTCGAACTTCTAAACTCTTAGCCAACTGCAGTCCCGCCTCATACTCTGTCTCGTTGTTGGTAGCTCGAAACTTAAACCGTATGGTTTGTTGAACCTTGAAACCTTCAGGATTTATTAGGATGACTGCTCCACTGGCCTTTGCATTGGTTAATCCGTCAACATAAATGGTCCAACAAACACCAGGGTTCGGTTGCCCGCCAGCTGTAAAGGCGACGTCTAAAATTGGGTCATCCTCATTCTTAGAGAAAGTACACTCAATTATGAAGTCTGACAGCGCTTGACCTTTGATGGCGGTCTGAGGATGGTACTCTAGATTGTATTGGGTTAGTTCGACAGCCCATGTCATCATCCTGCCCGAGGTGTCTGGCTTACCCAAGACCTTCTTTAAGGGCTGGCTCGTGTAAACGACAATAAGCTGACCCTAAAAATAATGTCGGAGATTCCAACTGGCAATCACTAAAGTATATGCACATTTCTCTAAATTCGGATACCTAGTCTCTGCATCCCTTAAAACGTGGCTAACATAGTACACTGGTCGTTGAACACCCCCTTCCTCCCTCACCAGGGTCGCACCGATATCCAATGGGCTAACCGAAAGGTAAATGTACAACGGCTCTCTAGATATCGACGTTTGCAGCAAGGGCGCCGTCATCAAATACTTTTTAATTCCTTGGAATACGTCTTCACACTCGGAATTCCACTGCAAAGTTTTTTCGTTCTTGGATCCTTTCAACGTGTCGAAGAAGGGAAGACACATCTCTGCCGACCTGGACATAAACCTCCTTAGCGCGGCAATAAAACCCGAGAGTCTTTAACATCGTTAAAGTTCTGTGGACACCGCATATCTAGAATTGCCTTGATCTTTTCTGGTTTGGCTTCAATCCCTTTCTTACTTGCCAGGTAACCCAAAAAAATTTCCGAGCTGAGACCAAAGGTGCATTTAGCGGGGTTTAGACGCATATTGTGCCGTCGGACTATCTCAAAACATTCATCTAGATCCCGGAGATGGTCTTGTGTCCGAGGGCTTTTAACGATCTTATCATCTACGTACACTTTCGTATTCCTCCCAATTTGCCTTCGGAAGACGATATTCATCATCCTCTGATATATGACCCCAACATTTATCAACCCAAATGTCATTCTCTTGTAGGCATAAATGGCCCGATGGGTGATGAACGCCGTCTTAGGTATGTCTTCCTTCGCCATATGAATCTAATGATAAGTCGAGAAAGCATCCAAGAAACTTAGAACTGAATTCCCTAAGGTGGAGTCAATCAGCTGGTCAATGTGTGGGAGTGGATAAAAATCTTTGGGACAAACTTTATTTAAATCCGTGTAATATATGCAAACCCTCCACTTCTCATTCTGCTTCCTGACCAAAACTACATTGGTCAGCCACTCTGGATATTCAATCTCTTCAATAACCCCTGCATCCAGAAGTTTTACGAACTCATCGTCTATAATCTTCTTACGTTCAGGTGCAAATATCCTCCGTTTTTGTCGTATCGGCTTTCTGTCTGGATCGACTGTCAATATGTGAACAGCCACACCCTCAAAAATCCCAAGCATGTCCCGTAGTGTCCAAGCAAAATTATCGGCATAGTCTTGCAGAAGTTGAACCACTGGCTCTTAACGCCCTCGGGTAACTCAACACCTATCTTCATCGTTTTAGATTTGTTGTCGGGTATCAATTCAACTTCTTCAGTATTCTCGGCAGGAGACACTAGGGGTTCAGTATCTCCCTCCGCGTATGACTCTACATCGACAATCATGGTACATTTTTGTCGGCTGACCCCTACAGTCGAAGTTGTCATGGCATGGCGATAGCACCTTCGAACGATATCAATATCTCCCTTCACCTCGTCTGCACCTTCCGAGGTAGAGAACTTGATCTTGAAGTGGGGAATAAAAATAACAACATTTAAAGCGGTCAACGTGGTCCGTCCTAAGATTGCGTTGTAGGCCGATCAACTTGAACAACAAAAAAATTTACCTGCAACGTCATCTGCTTCGGAGTTGTGCCGAACACCATAGGAAGCTCCAAGGTACCAATCAATTCAACTTCCTCAGTATTCTCGGTAGGAGACGCTAGGGGTTCAATATCTCCCTCCACGTATGGCTCTACATCGACAGCCACGGTACATTTTTGTTGGCTGACCCCTACAGCTAAAGTTGTCATAGCATGGCGGTAACACCTTCGAGCGATATCAATATCTCCCTTCACCTCGCCCACAACTTCCGAGATAGGGAACTTGATCTTGAAGTGGGAATGGATTAACAGCATTTAAAGCGGTCAACGAGGTCCGTCCTAAGATTGCGTTGTAGTCACTTGCTTCGGAGTTGTACCGAACACCATGGGAAGCTTCAAGGTACCAATCACAGGTACCGCTTCATTCCCGAACCCATACAAAGGTGATTCCGTCCCGACCTCCAACCTTACACCTTGAAGATCCATTCTCTGATAGGCATGGTTGTACAACACATCCACCGACGACCCGTTGTCAATCATTATTCCTTTCCTATCTACCGGTCCGACCTGAGTCGTAATAATCAAAGCCCCCTCATAAGGTTCAATGACTTCGGTCGGGTGGTCGTCATCTGAAAAGGATATGACCATTTTGGGAAGGACCGAGGGACTAATGGGGACAGACCAATCAATGTCGAGACAAAACCGGAGGATCGACGCCTTTTACCAAGATGCCCTGGTGCAAACCCCCCTATTATAAGATCAACCCTTCGAGTGGGGTTACACGACTTGATCCTTTTCTCAGTCACAGGCCCAAGATTATCTGTTCTCGTTCCTCCACCAACCACGAACTGTTTTAGTTCACCCCTCTAAACTTTAAACTCAATCATGTCCATCAGCCCGGTGCATGCCTCCGTGGTATTCCTATCAATTTTAATTGGTAAATAACATTTTGTATTTAATATCGTTAGTATTTGAAGGTAAGATTTTGTAGAGTGTGCTATAAACGGATTTGAGTATCGGGTTTGGATTTCATACTCCGCAATTTTGATTATTGCCCTATTATTTATATCTCGTGATATCTTCTCATTCTTTACTTTTTTATTTCGCACTTTTGAAATTCTAATAATTTGAAACTATTTATTTTCTAGTATAATTCGTAAAGATTTAGTACCCATTCAACGATACTCATATAGTTTTAATTTATTGATTTTGCTCCTCATTTAGGATTCGAGTTTTCTTTCAATATTTTTTTATAGTCGAATTCATAAGATAATTTTGTTTGACTTTGGATATTCAGAAATTCGTTTCTTTATTTTGTTTCATATTTAAAATAATTCAATATCAATTGAATAGTCATGAAAACCTTGTGATTTGAACCTTTTTAGCTTACATTTTGTAATTTGAACCTTATGTAAAACTTGAGTTATCCACATGTAGAGGTACCCTTAATACCAGGGCCCGACACTTTCATTTACAGTGATTAATCCACAGTGTATCCTTTTAGATGATCTTGGTGTGAATATTTTTCAACATACGTATTCATCGATCCGCGACTTTTGACTTTTTTTTTCTTTGTGGATTAGTGATGTATGTGTCATTCGTACTATTCGATTCTATTCACATACATCATATTACTAATGTATTTTGTTAGTCTTTGGCTATTTGTATTTAAGCTCGATATAAAATTGAATCAAACTCAACCATTTTGATTCAGCGTTTGTCTTAATACAATCTTTGTGATTATACAATAGCGTTCAACGTTTATATCAAACCTCGTTAATTTTGAAATTCATAATTTGAACGTAGTTTGTACCATTTTGGTACATTATATATTGTGGTATTTTGTGTAACTTTATACTAATACTGTGTATTTGGCTCATTTTTTGTTTTTCTTCAAGCAAGTTTTCAAGGAATAACTTTGTATAAAGAGAGCTACATTTGCCCTAATAGGCTGATACGATTTAATGTTATGATTAGTGTAAATTTTAGAAGGAAATTGTTTATATAAAAGCATGTTTGAATGATTTGAGATTTGATTGTTAATGTATATTAGTATCCAGTAGTTTTGTGAAATCCATAACAGTAAAATTAATGTACAATGACATACAAAAGAAGATCTAACGTGATAGGTTAATCAATGGAGAAAATTGAATTTAAACATTGTTTGACATCAAAAGGTTTTCTTTAATTGAACGATCTCAAAGTTTGACATATTCCTCACAGAGCAGAATAAATATTACAGAGTACAACGTATTTAACTCATGCTGTTTTTTTCTTCAAGAAAGTTTGCAAGGACTATTTGTGATTTTGTGCGAAGAAACCTACATTTAACCTAATAAGCTGATATTATAATATATTATGCTTTTACATAAACTTTTATAAAATTAAATTTATTCTTTTGAGATTTCTTAAGTTTTGTACATAACCTCTATATTTCCTATTCAGGAGAAAGGTGCAACATTCTTAAAAATAGGTTTACGGGCCTTAACTATGCTCCTAAGCTCACATAAATACAAACAAACATCTTTAATCAATTTACATCACATAACTCCATCCAGGGGTTTATTTTAGACGCTTATTGATGAACCTCTTAGAAATGACTTCATTAAATTCACATCAGTGCATTTATAAAACACCATATTAGACTAGAGGATTAAAAAAATAACAATTAACATTTTAGGGTTTCAAGAGCTAGAAATAGACCTTGCCAATTTGACTTCTTTCAATATACAGCATGCAACTTTTTTGCTCATTTATGATCTTAAAGAAAATAGCAAACATTAACAATATTATTAAAGAATATTAACTTACAAGGTCTCTCAAAACAAGCCATCTCTATACTGACATTTGACACAACCAAATCACCTGTATAGTGGCATTTAGCCATGAACAAGATCCCACCCAGCCCATAATCGGTTCAAAGGTTATTCTCTCACTCTAATCTCATTAGACCATAAAACTTTTCAATTTTTAATACTTTAACTTTTTAGCTTCGCCACACACCCCCATATTAGCCTCACTCCTCCCCCCCCCCCCCCCCCTCTCATTCCCTCCCTCTCTCACACAAACAAAATAAATAAAACTAAATGTCATTTCTTTTTTATTCTGAGTCATTCTTATTTTATACAAATCAACACAAATTTAGAATCTTTACAACAATCGCAAGTCTAGATGTTAAAGTTCACACAATCTTTAAGCAAATGATTTGAATCATGTGGTGTAAAGTGTTGGACATAATTTATTACATAACAAAACACCGTAATGCACAAATCATAAAACTCAATAATAATTAAATGTTACGTGTCCAATGAGATGATCTATGAGAACTGATATTTACAAGACCTTTTTCATAGAAATGTCAAACTTACTTTTTCAGATTGCATATACTCCGATGAATATATTACCAAGTAACCACCGCTACTATAAGGATAAGAAACACAAGTATAAAATGCAATCACATGAAATAAAATCACTCTAACCCAAATCAAGTAAATTCATTATATTTTACCATGCTATGATACCTTGTAAATAAAAACACCTAAAAGGTATTAGTAACTTGTCAAACAAAATAAATAAAACTAAATGTCATTTCTTTTTTATTCTAAGTCATTCATATTTTATACAAATCAACACAAATTTAAGGTCTTTACAACAATCGCAAGGCTAGATGTTAAAGTTCACACAATCTCTAAGCAAATGATTTGAATCATGTGGTGTAAAGTGTTGGACATAATTTATTACATAACAAAACACCGTAATGCACAAATCATAAAACTCAATAATAATTAAATGTTACATGTCCAATGAGATGATCTATGAGAACTGATATTTACAAGACATTTTTCATAGAAATGTCAAACTTACTTTTTTAGATTGCATATACTTCGATGAATATATTACCAAGTAACCACCACTACTATAAGGATAAGAAACACAAGTATAAAATGCAATCACATGAAAGAAAATCACTCTAACCCAAATCAAGTAAATTCATTATATTTTACCACGCTATGATACCTTGTAAATAAAAACACCTAAAATATATTAGTGACTTGTGAAAGGAAAAAATAACTTTCTATACATATGAAATCCACTCACCGAGAGCATCATAACAAGCATAACAGGTTCTTTATATATGAGAACCACTCACCTAAAGCATCATAACAAGTGATAGAATTTACAAACATAAATGTACCTTTCAACTAAATCTTTCAAGTGGTTGCACACACTTTGCGCGCTCCACGAGCTAACAAGATATGAAAATATGATTTTCTCTTATTTTTTGCAGGTGAGATAACAAGAAAGGGATTTGAACATTTTGATGAAATTGAAGGTATAAGGTATGCTATGCTGCTCTTGAAGTTTGGTCAACTTGGAATACTTAACAACTTTTGATCAACTTAAAGCCCCTGCAAAATTAACTTGTACTCCTTTATACTTGTCATATTTTGTGCATTAAACTATTGACTTTTTCATTTTTATAAATGCACTACCATACTAATTAAAGATTTATAATTGAGTCATTCCATCAAATTATTTGGATAAAAATTATCTTTATTTTTGAAGCGCATTTTATTTAATATAAAAAAAAAGACCGGCCAAAGCCACTTTGTTTGTGCTTTTTTTTATGTTATTTTAAAAATGACGGGGCTTTTTTATTATAAAGCAATTAAAAGAATTTAAAACAAAATAATAAAATAAAAATAAACTTGAAAATTTATAATAAACGAATTTAAAATAAATATTATTATTACTTTTATTATTATATGATGTCAAAGACTTTAAATGTGTATGTGTGTATATATATATATATATATATATATATATATATATATATATATAAATATCAAATATTGTATAACCTTTCTAAGTTAGAGACTTACAGTACTAGCACCCAAACCATTCTTAGAAAGGAAGGACACTCCGATAATGCGACGCATAAAGAAACATTAATTTTCTAGACATTGCCAATAATGCTAATCACTAACAATGATATACTAAAATATCAACTAACAAATTAAATAGAATACAATAATAAAAATTATAAAAAAATGATAATGATAATAACAATAATTCTTAAAATTAAATAAATGCACAAGAAAAACATTATTAAATCCAAAAAGGGAAAAACTAAATCAATCCAAAGGCTGAGAAAAGTAATAGATTTCCATTATTGGCTCAGATCTGTATGTATGTGATTAGGATAGAAAGTGTGCCACTGTCATGGCTGCAACAACAGTTGCATATAAAATGCCATCAGAATTGTTGCCATGCCAAGATACAGGTCAAATCCACAATGCCTGATTTTCCAAAGATGTTAATGAAAACTTTTATCATCATAGCCTTTCATATTATCAACAGAGCAGCTCCAACAGCAATACCACCAGGAAAAAAGAAAGAAAAAGAAACAGGAACGTAAAACGCAAAAAAGGTTAAACCCTTTACACCCACACACGCACGCGCACCATTATTATTGCTATTATCAGTCACTCTTTAAAAAATCAATTTGTACTCCCGACTAACTAAAAGCCACGATCTTTAAAAGCAAATAAAGACAAAATAACAATTTAACATAAAGGATAACCAGTGATAGCAATAATATAAAATTTTTGGTATCCACATTGCCTATAAATTAAAATAATACTGATATGAAATATATTTGTAATTTTTTTTATGGGCTTGTTATAATTATAAGAAATAGTTTTCATTTTATTTTAATTAGTTAGGGTATTTTTTTTCTTTCAATAGTTTAACTAGTGATTATGGATTATTAATAAGAGTATCTTAGTCGTTTAGAACTTTCTAGACATTGCCAATAATGTTAATCACTAACAATAATACATACAAATATCCAATATTGTGTTGATTCTTTAAGTTAGAGACCCATAATATTAGCAACCAGGCATTTCCGAAGAAAGAGAAGGCACGACTAACAATACTTACGGCACGCAATGCCCTTTCGTATGTAAAACTTTCTAGACATCGCCAATAATGTTAATCACTACATATACATACATACATATATATATAATTTACTATCTAATATTGTGTTAACTTTTTAAGTTAGAGCCTCACAATATTAGCAACAAGGTTATTCCCAAGAAAGAGTAGGCGCAACTAACAATACTAGCGACCAGGTCATTTCCAAAAAAGAGTACGCGCGACTAACAATACTAGCGACTAGGTCATTCCTACCAAAGACTTCCCTTCGATTAATACGACGTGCAATGCCCTTTCCCTATATGGAATTTTCTAGATATCGCCAATAATAATAATTTAATATCCAATATTACATTAATTTTTTAAGTTAGAGACTCACAATATTAGCAACCAGGTTATTCTAAGGAAAGAGGCCGCGCGACTAACAATACTAGCGACCAGGTCATTCCTACCAAAGACATCCCTTCGGTTAATACGGCGCGCAATGCCCTTTCCTATATAGAACTTTCTAGACATCGCCAATAACGTTAATCACTAACAATGATATATATATATAAAATAATAATTTAATATTCAATATTGTGTTAATTTTGTGTTACTTTTTTAAGTTAGAGATTCACAATATTAGCAACCAGGCCATTCTCAGGAAAGTGGAGGCGCGACTAACAATACTAACGACCAAGTCATTCCTACCAAGGACATCCTTTCGGTTAATACAGCACGCAATTCCCTTTCTTATGAGGAACTTTCTAGACATCACCAATAATGTTGATCACTAACAATTTTATATATATATATATATATATATATATATATATATATATATATATATATATATATATATATATATATATAAAATAATTTAATATCCAATATTGTATTAATTTTTTAAGTTAGAGACTCCCAATACTAGCAACCAGGTCATTCCCAAGAAAGAGGCCGCGCGACTAACAATACTAGCGACCAGGTCATTCCTACCAAAGACATCCCTTCGGTTAATACGGCGCGCAATGCCCTTGCCTATATAGAACTTTCAAAACATCGCTAATAATGGTAATCACTAACAATGATATATATATATAAAAAAAATAATAATTTAATATTCAATATTGTGTTAATTGTGTTACTTTTTTAAGTTAGAGATTCACAATATTAGCAACCAGGCCATTCTCAGGAAAGTGGAGGTCCCTTCAATTAATACGACGCGCAATGCCCTTTCCTATATAGAACTTTCTAGACATCGTCAATAATGTTAATCACTAATTATAAAATAATAATTTAATATTCAATATTGTGTTAATTTTGTGTTACTTTTTTAAGTTAGAGATTCACAATATTAGCAACCAGGCCATTCTCAGGAAAGTGGAGGCGCGACTAACAATACTAACGACCAAGTCATTCCTACCAAGGACATCCTTTCGGTTAATACAGCACGCAATTCCCTTTCCTATGAAGAACTTTCTAGACATCACCAATAATGTTGATCACTAACAATTTTATATATATATATATATATATATATATATATATATATATATATATATATATAATTTCATATCCAATATTGTATTAATTTTTTAAGTTAGAGACTCTCAATACTAGCAACCAGGTCATTCCTACCAAAGACATCCCTTCGGTTAATCCTATATAGAACTTTATAGACATCGCCAATAATGGTAATCACTAACAATGATATATATATATATATATATATAATAATAATAATAATAATTTAATATTCAATATTGTGTTAATTTTGTGTTACTTTTTTAAGTTAGAGATTCACAATATTAGCAACCAGGCCATTCTCAGAAAAGTGGAGGCGCGACTAACAATACTAACGACCAAGTCATTCCTACCAAGGGCATCCTTTCGATTAATACGGCACGCAATTCCCTTTCCTGTGAGGAACTTTCTAGACATCACCAATAATGTTGATCACCAACAATTTTATATATATATATAAATATATATATATAAAATAATTCAATATCCAAAAGTGTTAATTTTTTAAATTAGAAACTCACAATATTAACAACCAAGTCATTCCCAGGAAAGAATAGGCACGACTAACAATATTAACGACTAGGTCATTCCTACCAAAGACTTCCATTCGGTTAATACGGCGTGCAATGCCCTTTCCTATATGGAATTTTCTAGACGTCACCAATAATGTTAAATCACTAACAATGATATAATAATAATAATAATAATAATAATAATAATAATTTAAAATCCAATATTGTATTAATTTTTAGGTTAGAGACTCTCAATACTAACAACCAGGTCATTCCCAAGAAAGAGTTCGTGCGACTAACAATACTAGCGACTAGGTCATTCCTACCAAAGACATCCATTCGGTTAATACGGTGCGCAATGCCCTTTCCTATATAGAACTTTCTAGACATCGCCAATAATGGTAATCACTAACAATGATATATATATAAAATAATAATTTAATATCTAATATTATGTTAATTTTGTGTTACTTTTTTATGTTAGAGACTCACAATATTAGAACCTAGGCGATTCTTAGGAAAGAGGAGGCGCGACTAACAATACTAACGACCAAGTCATTCCTACCAAGGACATCATTTGGGTTAATACGGCGCACAATGCCCTTTCCTATATAGAACTTTCTTGACTCACAAATATTAACAACCAAGTCATTCCCAGGAAAGAATGGGCACGACTAATAATACTAACGACTAGGTCATTCTTACCAAAGACTTCCCTTCGGTTAATACGGCGTGCAATGCCCTTTCCTATATGGAATTTTCTAGACATCGCCAATAATGTTAAATCACTAACAAAGATATAATAATAATAAGAAGAAGAAGAATTTAATATCCAATATTATATTAATTTTTTAAGTTAGAGACTCACAATACTAGTAACCAGGTCATTCCCAGGAAAAAGGAGGCACAACTAACAATACTAATGACTAGGTCATTCCTACCAAAAACATCTCTTCGGTTAATACGGCACGCAATGTCCTTTACTATATAGAATTTTCTAGACATCACCAATAATGGTATTCACTAACAATGATATATATATAAAATAATAATTTAATATCTAATATAAAATAATAATTTAATATCTAATAGTGTTAATTTTGTGTTACTTTTTTAAGTTAGAGACTCACAATATTAACAACCAGATCATTCTTAGGAAAGAGGAGGCGCGACTAACAATACTAACGACCAAGTAATTCCTATCAAGGACATCCATTCGGTTAATACGGCGGGTAATGCCCTTTCCTATGTGGAACTTCCTAGACATCGCCAATAATGTTAATCACTAACAATTTTATATATATATATATATATATATATATATATATATATATAATAATTTAATATCCAATTGTGTTAAATTTTGTGTTAATGTTTTAAGTTAGAGACTCGCAATATTAGCAACCAAGTCTTTTTCAGAAAAAATAAGCACGACTAACAATACTAATGACTAAGTCATTCAACATAGTCAACATTCCTAAGGATCACCCATGTCAAGAAATTGGTGTTAGGACATTTAAGGTGTCTATATAACTATGAGCTACAACTCATAACCCTCTAAATTGAAAGAAAATTTTAAAATACTGCAAAATATAAATGATTGCAATATTATTGAATAGCTCAAAAAACACATATAGGGGCTAAAGTTATTTTAAACGAAAAGTCATTTCAACGCAAGAAAAATAAATAAATAAGAAAATAAGATGGGCAGAATAAACAAATAAACATAAATATAAATGTGTACTACCTAATATAATATATTCGTCTTTTGTTCTCATCTTAAAAAGCTTACCTTTCATATACACTACTTTATTTCCCACATAAAGAGTATTATTTCTTTTGTTGGAATAATTTATTTGTAATATTAGTACTACAGAAGGTTATGTGTGCCCACCCCCACAGGCCGGATAAAAAAAATCATTCCACCACCATCAGTGGGTTTAAAAAAAGAAAAAATGAGCAATAGTGTAAGACATTAGACTGATAATAGCCTCAATCTCTATTATCACTTTCCACGAGTAAGGAGCCACAAAAGAATTTACCCTATGATATTTCATAGGTGAATGGATTCTATTTAATTTTTAATTCATTAAATTTATTAAGTATCTACCAGACAAGAAGGTGTAATCCAACTACTATTACCTTTAGATGTCATGCTAGCTAAAAAACCAAATACTACAATACCTTAAAAATATACCACTTGCCAGTAAAAAAAACCCTATTACACCCTAGAAATAAATCGTAGACCCTAGACCCTTAAACCCCAGATTACACACAAGACCCCAAAAAAATAAAAAAGAAGAGATGGAGAGAACTAGAAAAAATAGAAAAAGATTAAGACAGACATAGAGAATTAGTGTAAACTTACTTCGGCTTAAATCATCTTGATGAAAGGCAACTGAGTGTTCAAGCTCCCCAAGATCCGCAAAATGCGTCTGATTTCTCCCACTTTCATCACCACTCGGTTTATCATCCATGTCAACATATGTAGAAGTACCAGTCTGTTGGCTGTTATTTTCTGTCATTCCAGACTCTCCTCAGTTCTCAAAATGGCCATTTACCAAAGACCTTCTACCAACACCCACCATTGTTGTTGGTGGTCTTGGTATCACCTTATACATCATGAACTTCCGTGTATCCACCCCTTGTTCCTAATAAACCCATCTTTGTTGGACGAAAGTTCTACATTAACACACGAACAAAATATATTGTACCCTTCAGTATATAAACACAACCCCAAGAATATGTAAATGCAAATATACATATACTTAACTATGAAAAGAAAGAAAGAAAGGTGGGGAGGTGGATATTACCGTATTGTGCCCCCCAAACTGCAAGTTACTAGAAACAAGAGCAACATTTGCTGGCTATAAATCGTTAAAATAGGAGCAACTAAGTTTTCAAGCTCCCCAAGATCCAAAAAATACGTCTGATTCTCCCACTTTCATCACCACCTCTTTAACATAACCCATTATACATCACAACAAATTTAGATAAATATACCCTTTATGGAAACAAGTACGTCCATCTTAAATACATACAAATATAAGCATAAGAGAAACGAAGAAGAAAACAAAGTATCTAAGGTAGAGAAAGTGGCAAAACATTTCGGAGCTAGCAAGTGGGGAGCTGCTGCTACTGTTGTGCTTTAAATCTCTGCATTTTTCTCCTGTCACTACTTTCTCTCTCACTATATATATAATATATGTACATATTAACATATAAAAATGAAAGAAACCAAGTAGAAGCTACTTGGAGAAGGAGAAGAAGGAAAGAACGTAAGGCAAGGAAAAGGTTTAATGAGAGCAAATCCTGAAGCTATCTTTTTCAAATACTTAAATTCAAGTGTGAGAATATGATTTATTTCGGATTGCAGACATTAGTAATACTTAAATACAAGTAAGACTCTTCAAAAACTAATTTCTAAAAGGGAAATAAACAAAAACTAAAAGAAATCAAAATAATAAAACTAGTAATAAGATTACTACTTCCGATAGATCTATACGATATGCAAAATGTCAGCATCCAAAACAAAAAAAGGGGAAAAAGTAGCAGAAGCCGGCCAGTTCGACCTTTTTCTTCGATTCCATTAATTTTTTATTGGAAGTTGAAGATAGCTATCTATATACTAGCTACTACAGCTACTCCCCTTCGTATGTCTAATCTCTCTATCTCTCTCTTTTTAATCTGTCACTGTATCTCTCTTCTGAGTTGGTAGGTCCTTGTGATTATCATTCTGAATGATTACACTGGCGGTGCTCAGAATTTGTTCCTCCTACTTTGGTATATGTACATCTCTCTTTAGTCTCTCTCTTAATTTTACTCATGTCGCCTATTTTTGTTTTTTCTCTTTTCATTTTTCGTACTTTATTTTATTTCTATTAATTATATAGATGGACTTGCAAGACGGTTTACCATTTTATATTATGAATTTGAAGAGTTTTGTTATGTACAGTAATTTTGTCAATAATTTATATACTTATTTTTATAAAAAATGGTGGGACTTATCACTTACATGATGAGTTTTACTATTTTTTATAAAGATCATTGTATAAATTATTATAAAATATTATTATTCATATTTTTTTTCTAAATTTGAATGATAAATATCAATTTTATGAACTACATAAGCTATATTTTAAAATTATATTTTGATTTTTAAAAACGTGGAAAGCTTAAAATCAAATTAGCACTATATATCATGTATATAATGTAATGATGTAAATTTTGGGTGGTGATTAAATTTTAGGATTTGCAATTAAATCAATTGGGGGGTATGTTCACATCCCCTTGTCTGAATAATTAGGTTGGGTTGGATAATAGATAGGATTTGATACGTAAGTGGGAGACTGAAGACTCTTTAATCGGCGGGGGTTTAGGTTATGTTGGTAAATGAGACTTAAGTTGTGATATGCAGAAAAAGAAGAAGCAAAAATTCTTAAACTTTTAGAAGAGAGAAACACGCGAGAAGTGAGATAGGAGCTCGGGTTTGGTTAAATCCAAGTGAGAAATTTGTTTCTCTTGTCAAATATTCAAGTATTCATGTGGTTTTGGTTCGAATCGTGAAATATAAAGCTTTTGTCAGTGTATTGCAAGGTGAAAAGGGTGTTTTGGTTGATATTTTTTTGCTTGTATTGTTATTATAATATTGTGTTTTGGGTTGCTTAACGTAGTATGTTGTTGTATTGTTGAGAATCCGTGGATTAGGGATTATTAGCGAGGGTTCCGTCGGAACGTAATTTCCTCCTAATGTCCCAATGATATCCGTACGATGATATATAGTTCGTTGTGTTAACGGATAGTTTGTTGTGTTGGGATTGTGATTTTTTGATTCGTGTAGCATAGTAACAAGTTTAGTACTGTTAAGTTGTCTTGGTATGGTTGTGCAGCAATTTGGGTGATTGTGAGCCTAGAGAGGAGATCCTCGTGATCAAATCCCGATGATGGACAAAATTTGGTGTATATAATCATTGCAAGGGTCCATTCCTGTATATATGTAAATCATGGGCCTTAAAGCGATACCGAGCCGTGATCGGGTTTAAGACCCCGTAATAGTAAAGTATGTGATTGTGGGTGTTTGGGGTTGTTTAGACGAATCACATGCCCATGGATAGCCCCGACACATTTTGAATGCTTGTTTTGATTTACGACACAAAAAACGGTTTTCCAAAATAAGGCAAACGATGAAGATTTTCTAAAAATGATAATATTAGGATATTAGATTCACGAGGTTTAAAAATTAAGAGTTTTGGCGAACTTTGATCCTTGTTTGACGAAAAGGCTCCATTTGGTTTTGAAATGTCATAAAAGATATTTTCGTAAAAAAATAGATAAACGTTTTCATTAAACTTTGTGCATAGGGTTAAAGAGTTCTAGAAGTTGCCTTCATTTTATTTGAATTTACTGTTAGAAAGCAATGTATAGTCTCGATTCCTATTTGACAAAAGTTTAAAAACTATTGTTTTCTAAAAAAGACATCTAATAAAAAACCTCATCGTTTTAGAAATTAAAATCAATCTTTATTATAAAAAATGAAGCCTTGTCATTTGGGTCAAAAGACGTCTAAACGCTTTCCCGACAAAACACGTTTTCCATAAGAAATCAAAGCGATTTTCACGCAAAATTCACCACAGTCATCACCTAGGAACGCACGCACACACACGCAACTCATACATTTTTAGGATTTTGAAAGGGTAGGAAAACATCGAGATTGCGGTAACCGTGTTTTCACGGAAGTCGGGGGGTGCCTAACACCTTCCCCTCGCTTAAGCAAGCCCCCGAACTCTATGAATCTCGGTTCACAGACCAATTAATTCGGAGTCACATATGAGCCAACGATTACGAAAAACAAAATTCGGATGAGTTGGTACATCCAATTTCAAATATACCAACTGGCGACTCTGGTCAATTGGCTCATTAAAAAAATCGACCTTTCGAAACCCCGTCGAAACGAAGCCGACCCTTTTTCAAAAAATCACATCTTAGTGTAAAGGCTAAAATTGGAAAGGGCTTTTAATATTAAAAAAACGAAACGACTAATCCCAGCGTCGACAAACGTTTAGTTCAAAAAAAATTCATTTATATATATTGAGGTTTGATCTGTCAAACCACATACATTATGGTTTCTGTCAGTCATAAAGACTTAGAAACCATAGGTTGATCTGTTCAACCGGACATAATAATCATTCCAAGAGGTCGTGTAGACTTAGAAATCATTGATTCGGTTATTTAATAGGGGATCAACCTATTTATAACCTAGGAGTATGCATATTGTCCTACCAGTGTTCTAGACACACTGAGGCCAGTACTTTGACTGCCTAAACCACGGGTCAGTGTACAACTGCTCGGACACCACTCTTATATAAAAAGGAAAAGTTTCAGTATATATTTTGTACAAAACAATATTGGTTTCCATTAATATCTTATCAAGTCAATTTCACGCAAATAATAACTCAACATTTTAAGTTATGCTTGAATAATAAGCAATAACTTCCCAATAATAGATAACACAAACAATATAATTTAATAAATTCAACAATTGAATAATAAGTTTGTACATAAATGTACAAGAAATAGAATACTTGCTTAAAAATAAACAAGATCAAAAAGAATTATCATAATACATATTTCACACAATTAAGAATTTCATAAGTCAAATAAAATTTAACGGTTAAAAATATGCTATTACACGGTGTGCAACGGATAATAAAATTGCTCAATGAAATGAGTTTGAGTTAGAAAACTTGCTTAATGAAAATAAATTCAAGATAGGAAACTTGCACTATATGCAAATGTCAAGAATTGATGTGGAATAATTTACAATAATTAAACCACTTATCATATACATGAAATATAACTCGAGTTTAAGTTAGAAAACTTGTCTGGTAATCGTACGTGCTATTTAAACTTGTATTTATAGCCTAAAAATATTTATTATATAACAATAATAATTGTTAGAACATATAACAATGTATAATTTAATTTAATTAATTAATTACGTTTATGATTCAGTGTCGATTCATCACTTTAATTGTTGTATTTGGTATTATATATTGTTTATATAGTTTACCCATCGCTAGTTATATTTTTAGAGGTTTTTATTTTAATTTTATAAAGCTTGTTCGTTGCTAAAAGCCAATTTTGAAACACCCTAGATTGATTTTTAGTCATTTATTATCATATCAATTGCTAAAAGTATTTTAATTAATTTTATTATTAAAGTTTATTTAATTTATGAACTATTGATATAGCTACGAACCCAATCCGTCGCTATATGCTATTTATAAAGAATCTGCTACAGTGACCGTCGCTATAGTTGTTCTTGGCTGATGGAAGGAGATCGTCCCTATAGAGAGTGGTGTTCTTGAGTTTGCCCAAATTTCGGTCAATGCAGAGGAGGGAGTTTTGACTTGAAAAATCTCTCAGGTTGTGTACTATTTTGGCAAACAAATTGAACCTCTATATATTACCTATGTTAGTGTGCATCTAGATGTCAATAATGGACCTTAACAACATCCCAGTTGTCAGATCAAACTCGGTCAAACTAGCCTAGGAAGCTGATTCTGGGTTTTCTAGGTAACCCAGAATCAGTCGATCATGGTCAGTCAACGAGATTTGACCAGGTTTAATTCCAAGGTCAGTTACTTTTTGGGCATGATAATCGTTCCTATGTGTAGTACTCATGTAATACTACAACTAAATACCATAATTGGACCAAAAATACTTCAACTATGAATGATTCGATCTAGTCAAACTAGCCGGACAGGCTGTTCATCACGTTTCTGTGCTGCCCAATTTATTTGGGTTTTTCAGAAACTGTGATCGATCAGTCATTTTCTAACATGCATAACTCTCTACATATTAATCTGATTGAAGTGTGATTGGTCTCTATATCTTCCCTACATGGTAAGGTACAACTACAAATATTAAAACACATCATCTCACCAATAGGATTGAATCAGACCGTCTGACAATATGCCTTGTCAGACTGTTCTTCATTTTCTAGAATTTTCAGAAACAGAAACCGTGATCGGCCAACGAGGTTTGACCATCAATATCTAACAGTACAATGCTCCGATTGGGGTGATTCAAATTTTAGATTGTTAACCTCATGGCATAATATAACTATAAACACACAAACAGCCTAAACTATCAATTTACACGGATCAAAATGTCTGACAAAGTAGACTGTTAGACATATTCTTGGGTTTTCTGGGCAACTTTGGACAGAGAGCTAAAATCTATTATTTTATGCATCTAGATGTTATGAAACTTCAATTAAGCAACCCATATCACTTATAGGCATAATATCAGTCATTTCTAAATATCAAAACATAACATCTAACAAAAGATTAAAGATTTACATGAAATTTAGGGTTTATACCTCTTAAAGCAAATTTACTAATTTCCTTCTAGATTATGATCAAAGGAAGATCTGAGGCTTATGAGACTTTAATTGTGACTGATACTGATTATGAATTTCGTGGGTTTCATCAATGGGAGTGCTCTCTATTTATAGGAGGGCTAGGGTTAGGCTTTTATGGTCATTTGGACAATTTTTCTTGCAAATTAAGTTTGATCAATTAATGATGTTGCTATGGTCGGTTTGCAGAACTTAAAGTGACCAGATATTGATCAATTAATGTTGTGAATCATTACAATTAGTGAGTCATTCATTTCGAAATTCATGTGGACATAAATTGATCTCAGATTTGGTTTAAGGAAGCAAAAGTCAATTTTGCTTTCCCCTTTTCATGTGGCTGAGATTTCAAGGGTTTTTTGGTAATTTCTCAAAGTGTTTTTAGGGTAAAATAGTCCATTCATAAGTTGGTTTAATTATTTAGGTTTAATTAACCATTTTAGGGTTAAGGTTTCCTAATCTTAATTAGGGTTTCTTAATTAAAATTAGGGTTTCTTAATTGAGGTTAGGTTTTCTTAATTAAATTTAGAGTTTTCAAATTGTGTTTAAATAATTTAATTTTAGAATGTTTTACTTCATTTGTTAATATATAACAACACACAATATTAATTATATAATATAATTACACATAATATTAAATACAAATATGTTTACTTGTATTATAAAAAAAAATTCTTCAAATTTTTATTAAAAATTTGAATCGTTACAATTAACCTTTTACATCATTAACAATGTTAACAGTGTTTGTGCACAGAGTAGTGTTTGTTTATTAACCTTTTACGTCATTAAAGTAGGATGTGAATCCTACTATTACGTACAGCAAAATTCGTGCACAAACTATGCACGAGCCATTTGTTGTTTTCTCTCTGTTAGCTTCACACTTTTATGTGGATGTGAGCATTACTTTCTACATATTATTATTGAATAACCGTGACACAGATGTGCTTTATACTAAGCTTGAGATTATTTAATAAGTGTTTCCAAAATGATGGGTGCATGTAAATAAGGATGTAATGTGGATTGTTGTTAAGGCTCAACCGTCGGAGATGATTAAATTGCAATTCTAATGTTCCTTGCACCATAAATTATATACATGGTGGATTGTTGAGAACCTATCAAAATTTTGCTTTCAACTTACATGTTAAATGAATAGAGTCTGATGTGAAGTTACATATCATGTGACCTGATGGAATCGCAGCAATCTGGAGACTTGAATTAATTGATATTGATGGGTATTAAAGAAAAGAATTGACGATATCTGCTACATAATATAGGAATGGATTCCGGCATTCAGGCCGGCCATGCCTGATAAATTTGGAATGAGACACAAGGGCGCCCTACAATTAGGCTTGCTCTTTCTCACAATAAGTCACTCTTGGCTCTGGAGGCTGGAGCTCCAGTAGATGCATGGTGGAGTGATTGGCTTGTGGGAAGGGGTTTTAATTGGAATTGGCAACTCTGAAGATGGAATCCTGCAAGTTTATGTTCCAAGTACGTTTATATATGTGCTTGTGTGTTTGTTCTGCTGTACCTCATTTTCTAATGCTTGCTTTGTTTTTATTGGGTTTTATATCTGGTGAAAACTTTTTTTAAAGTGTACACAGAACAAACCTAAGAGCTTCAAAAGATTGGGTGGGGAGTTGGTGGGTTGATATTGAAACAAATGCAACCATTATCTCAGCGATATCTGCATCTATCAGTCGAGATACTACGCTTTCTACAATCTCCAATATTGACAAGGAAGCAAAATCTGATGATATTCTGATCTCAAGTCATGAAATTCTTACCAATGCCAACCTGAACAATTTTGAAGAGGAGAAACTTAACTTAGCTTGTTTGGCACCTCAAGATGAAATTCTAGAAAATATGAAGCTTTGACACAGCTCGCTTTGCACCTCAGGATGGAATTCTAGAAAATATGGACTCTGCCAATGAGGAGCTGCGGTTGGGCGACGAGGAGGACAAGGAAAGTAACGGTAATTACCGCAGTAAATTTCATGGAAAAGACTCCGCAGATTGTGGTCATAATAATACTGATGGGGTTGGTAGTGATGACGAATACCACACAACTCTGCTTTTGTTATCAGAAATGAAATCAAGTGTTTTAGAGTTGTACATATGAATATAGATGTACATTTATTATGTGCATTTTTTATTTGACTGGGGAAGTTAGGTGTATAACAACGAGGTTAGCAATGTTTTATAGATTCTGTTATCTTACTGATTGTTTTAGGAGCACTCTGATGGAGAACTCTGGAGTAGAAGCTCTTTGATGAGTTGGATCCCCTCTAGTGCTTACTCTGTAGCTTTCAAGTGTATGTGTTTGTACTTGTACCATTGACATAATACCCTTGCTAAATATTTAATGTTACTCATTAATGTCTCTTACAAGTTTTGCTCTGTTTCTTAAGGATCTGTCTAATGTAATGAGATCATATGTTTTAAAAAAATGAGGGTCTCATTATGTCCTAGACGAACCTAGCTACGTTTAAAAACAGAATAATTACTTGCTACTTGCGTTTGGTCATCCAAGTGAAGAGAAAAATTACTTAATACTTGCACTTGACCGTCCAAGTGAAGAAAGAAAATTTTGAAGAAAAGTTTCCATCAAATTTCATTGTAGGCCATTTAGGCCAAGTTCGAACATATATTATATAGTTGTACTTATTTATCCATATCATGTAGTATTTTATACTAATTTATACATATCATATATTAGGGTATACTAATTTGTCCATCTTATGACCAGCTCTACATCCTTGCGGGTAGAGTTGTAGCAAATGCTTAGGCTGCAGAAATGGAGAATGGATAGTTTCAGCCTTCTAGTACAAGGGAATCCCAAGCAGATCTCAACCATGCTTGCTTGATTGCATTCAGAAGAAACAAAAATGCAGGCACCTCAAACTATTATAGTCTCAACCATTGCTCTCCGTAAATGAATTTCATATCTAGAAAGGGTCTCGCTTCGTTGAAACTTAAAGATTTAGACCACGGCACTCGATACCTTCTATCTGCCCCTTCTCCGCTGCACTGGAATTCCCCAAACACCGCAGTCCTAAAGATGCATGAACAAAAGGGGTATTAGTTCAATTTTTCATAGGCTAAACACCCAACTAAAAAGATGTGAAGGAAGATTCATACTTGTCCCTTAATGGGCTGTTCCAGTCACTCCATCCTGATGGGGTTATGATATCGCCAATGTCACAGTAAGAATAAATAGCTCTCGAATAATTTCCCCAGGCTCTTCCCAAGTAGACTGTTCCGCTTCCATTTATTGTACAGTTTATAAAAGAGAAGCCTGTATCATCATATGGCGAGTCCCTATGATGAGCTGCAATTGCTCCAAATCTTTCTGCTGTTGAGTGCAGAATGCAGTCCTATTTTGAGACACCAATTAGTAAAAGATCACCAAGAAATATAGTAGTATTAAACTTTCCAAAAAGTTTAATTGCGGATGGATGCTACATACCTTGTAAAGTGATCTTGCTCGACCAAATACAAAATCAACTGTTCCCTCGATGTAACATTTATAAAAATAGTGAGATCCAGTGTCATCTAAAAGTGTGTCCTGAGTACCCAAAATCCTAACTCCATAGAACATGGCTTTATCACCAGCTATCCTCAATGCAACAGCTTGCATTCTGTCGCTTCCGGATACTGCCACGATCGAATTCTGCAGTGCAGAGACACAGAATTTGCACACATTATAATTATTACTACTACTGCTGCTGCTGCTGCTGCTGCTGCTACTACTACTATTATATGCCAATGTATCATTACATGATTAGTCCCACTCCATGCTGTGTGCGGACCGGAGGTTATAATTGATTGGGTGCAGGTGCAGGTAGGTACCTGGAAAGTGACAGTGGTTGCGCAAAAGTAGTCGGATAAGATGGTGACAGAAGCTGTTCTATAGGTGCCAAGTTCAGAGCCATCCATGGCTTTATCAGATGCTTTGTCGTTCCAATTGATAACAGTTTGATTTGTTTGATTTGGATTTCCAATCAAGGAAATGTATGGTTTGGAGGCTGGAACCGTCACCTTTTCTCTGCAAGCACGGGCATAGGTAGATGAGCAAATTTATTTATGAATCATGTAAAAGAAAGAAAAAACCCAATTTGATTTTAAGTATATATCTAAATCTAATCTCTCAGCAGTAAGAACAGAGCGTAGACCGTTACTGGCACATGTAACTGCTTGTATACCCACGTCCGGTCCCAATATATATATTTGTGCCCCGCCCGCCCCAACAACAAAACAAACATGTACATTTGGAGAAGAAAGTGATTGAAATTCTGGGCCTATTTGGATATTTGTTGTAGAATTATATAAGAACTTAGGTAGGTAGGTGGGTACCTGTAAATCCCAGGAAGAATATAGATTTTAACACGGTCAGAATTAGAATCGGGAACCATATCAATGGCCCCTTGAACAGTGAGCGAATCACCACTCCCATTCTTATCAACCACAATCACCCGACTATTATGATTATTATTAGTCCCATTCCCGATGAAATCCGAACTCTGATTATTCTTCCTTATCATCATCTGCATCTTGTGCTGATCATCATCATCCACCTTCATATCATCCCATGTTATATAGTAATTCCTGCCTTCATCCACTGCTACTGTATCACCAGCAGCGGCAGCGGCAGAACAACACACGAGTTGCATCAACTCCAAAAAGATAAACCCCCACCAGGTGACATTACTAATTGAATTAAAACCCATCTCCTGCACCTTTTCAAATATTAAGGATATTTGGGGGTACTAGCTAGCTACTTGAAGAAAGACTAGTTGAGAAAAAAATAAAAATAAATAAATAGAGGAGGGTGAGGAGCCAATGAGGGTAGTAGTAGTAGTAATGTAGCCCTTGTGAGATTCAAATTCTTAAGTTTACAAGGAATTAAGTGGTACATATATATGTATATAGCACCTTAAATAATGATCCCAGAAAAAGATTAGCAGTAAACCCAGATGGATATATGGATGTGATAGAAGTATTATGTAATCAGCGAGTTGATAATTAATTGAAGTGGGAAGAAGAACTGAATACAAAGATGGGTTATGCTTATAATAGTAACTGTTTTGAGAAAGACGAAAGGTTCAGTCATGAGATTTATGCGTGCTGGCAACCTTTCTATTTAGGATAAGTATAAGTCCTCGACACCAAATACAACATTTTGATTTCAATTATAAAAATTGGGTCGGACATAAAAATCTGTGTCAGGTCCTATTTTTTAATAATTAAGATATATATAATATTTAGTTATAATATGTGTAAAGTTGTCTTTCTATTTAGCATAGCAGCTACATTATTAATTACTAAGAAATTAATTGCATATAATAAATCGATTAAACACTGTATCATCAGTACTTTTAAAACAGTTTTGGAATTAAGAATGGTGAGCAGGGGAGGGGAGGGAAAAAGGTGGATTGTTGAGGAGTGGTTACGAAACTCCAGCAGCTATATGCCTACATACAGATATTATAAGCATCCACAGAGACTGTAACTTCCCTCGTTTCGCATGATTACCCTTAGAGCACGTGCGTTTCACGCGTGTGTGTATATATATATATATATATATATATATATATATATATATATATATATATATAACACTAAATCAGTTAGTGGGTTGTAAGTTGTAACTCACGAATTGTTGATGCACGTGAAATAAAATTAATTCACTATCCGTATTCGTATCCGATATCCGACGAATTTTAAAAATCATATCCGTATCCGGTATTCGAAATAATATCCGAATACGGATAATATCCGTTTTCGTTTATTTTATTCAAATAAACAGATTATTCGGATACCCGGATATCCAAATCCATTTATCAATCACCTAATATAAAATTCATTCAAATTATTTATAAAAAATAAAGAAAAAAATTGAATAATTACTCATAACCAATCACAATTTAAAGTTTAAACCATACATATTAATGAATAAATATTAATTTATTTATTTTTAATAAATACAATAATCAATGCTCTAAATTACAATTCAAATAAGTTTTCATTATTTTTGAAATCCTAAATTCAAAATGAATGATCTTCTTATTAATGTTTAGATGTCCATTAATAAGTAAATGTTCATTTTATGTGTTAATTTGGAGTAATACTGTAGTGTGTATGAATATTTATAATCTATAATTATAAAATTTAAATTATATTTATAACACTTATTAAATAATATATTTTAGATATATTGTAACAATATATATAACTAGAATAAGGGAAAAAATAATGAGGTTTAAAGTATAGTTCATTAATGAATGAATGTTAATTTATTTATTTTTAATAAAAACAATAATCAATCCTTTAAATTACAATTCAAATAAGTTTTCATTATTTTTAAAATCCTAAAATCAAAATGAATGCTCTACTTATTAATGTTTAGATGCCCATTAATAAGTAGATGTTTATTTTATGTGTTAATTTGGAGTAATATTGTAGTATGTATGAATATTTATAATCTATAATTATAAGATTTAAAAAATATTTATAACACTTGTTAAATAATGCATTTTAGATATATTGTAACACTATATATAACTAGGATAAAGAGAAAAAGTAATAATTTTTAAAGTATAGCTCATTAATGAATGAATGTTAATTTATTTATTTTTAATAAATAAAATAATCAATGCTTTAAATTACAATTCAAATAAGTTTTCATTATTTTTGATATCTTAAATTCAAAATGAATGCTCCACTTATTAATGTTTAGATGCCCATTAATAAGTAGATGTCTATTTTATGTGTTAATTTGGAATAATACTGTAGTGTGTATGAATATTTATAATTTATAATTATAACATTTAAATGATATTTATAACACTTGTTAAATGATACGTTTTAGATATATTGTAACACTATATATAATTAGAATAAGGGGAAAAAATAATAAGTTTTAAAGTATAGTTTATTATAAATGAATGTTAATTTATTTATTTTTAATAAATACAATAATCAATGCTTTAAATTATAATTCAAATAAGTTTTCATTATATTTGAAATCCTAAATTTAAAATGAATGCTCTACTTATTAATGTTTAGATGCTCATTAATAAGTAAATGTCTATTTTATGTGTTAATTTAGAATAATACTGTAGTGTGTATTAATATTAATATTTATAATTTATAATTATAACATTTAAATGATATTTATAACACTTGTTAAATGATACATTTTAGATATATTGTAACACTATATATAACTAGAATAAGGGGGAAAATAATGAATTTTAAAGTATAGTTCATTATGAATGAATGTTAATTTATTTATTTTTAATAAATACAATAATCAATGCTCTAAATTATAATTCAAATAAGTTTTTTATTATTTTTAAAATTCAACATGAATGTTCTACTTATTAACGTTTAGATATCCATTAATAAATAGATGTTTATTTTATGTGTTAATTTAGAGTAATACTGTAATGTGTATTAATATTTATAATATATAATAATATCATTTAAATGATATTTATAACACTTGTTAAATTATGTATTTTAGATATATTATAACACTATATATAACTAGGATAAAGGAAAAAAATAATAAGTTTTAAAGCATAGTTCATTAATGAATGAATGTTAATTTATTTATTTTTAATAAATATAATATTCAGTGTTGTAATGACCACGAATTTCATTAGTCATTGTAAATATACTTAATAAATATTTAGCAATGAATTTAAACTTTTTGTACTAATTAATTGTATTTTAGATAATTAAATAAATGTACTTGTGTATACGTATATTTATTTAAAGAATTAAAGCAAGGTGTATAGTTAATTAAAGCAAATCTAATTGGATTATATTTTAAATCTAAATGAATTGATAAACTAGGTCAAAGATATTAACCTAGTAGTCCATGTAATTAATTTAATTACTAGTCCATGTAATTAATTAAACAAGCCCAATGCTTGATTTAATTAAATGTAACCTAGAATATTTAATGTGAGCCTAATGTGTTATTTAAATTGAGCCCAAACAATCTAATTGAATGAGCCCAATATATTTAATCCTAGAGTCCAAAGTGGAGCCCAATAGGAAGTCAAAATTGGTCAAAATTGTTACATATATATATATATATATATATATATGTATAATTAAAGTAGAAAAATTAAAGGAAAAATGGCTTGAAAAATCCCATTTTGCTGAATTTTTTAGGGTCCCACTTGGATTGCTTAATTTCCTATATTGCTTCTAAATCACTCCTTGTCATAAGTTGTTCAACCACCCTAGTCATTTCATATGTCTATCACTTGGTCATTCAATGGAATAGTAAGCTTGATTAGACTTTAATTTCACCAACATGGGTGAATTAACAAGTTAATGAAGGGTTAGTTGTTTGCTATAAATAAGACCTCCCACAACCTTGGTGATGTTGGTTAGTTCATTTGCAAGAATTCTAGAGAGAAAAATAGAGAGAATTTAAGAGAAAAATAGAAGAAACACTTAAGTGTTGAGTGATATAGCTAGAGGTTGAGCTTGGTGAATGACACAAAGCTTCACCACATACTTTGGTAGGAGAAGAAGAAGAGCCTTCAAATCACAAAGGTTTAAAAGTGCTCTAAACTCCTTCTTATTTCATTTGTAAGGCTTAGAACGATTTTGAACGGTTAAAATCTATTTTTAACCGATCAAAACTCGTTTTGATGGTCTAGATATATTTAACTATGTAATATATGTATATTCATAGCTCTATGTGTTTATAACATGATTTGGTATGTGAGAAATGCATAAAAGTTGTAGAAATATTCATATCACGTTTTACCGGTAAAACCCTAACGATACATGTTATGTTTAATGTTGTATTTTGAAATGTACAAATCAGAAGTTAGATTTTTATGCCTAGAAAGCTAGATCTATGAGTTTTAAAGAAAAACCCTTTTTGAACCTTTCAAAAATATTGAATAACAAAGAAGTTATAGCTTTAACCATAAAAGATGTCGTTTTTAAACTCTAAGTGGTTCGTTCCGTAAATTTCGTGTAAAACGTTTTCAAAAAGACGATTGAACCATGGAATATTGTAAAACAAGAAGTTAGGAACACATCAAGACTGATTTGCTGTTATTTGGATATGTAGATTTCATTTTATCAATGTTTGATCAAAGGGTATCAAAACTGTCACAAAAAAATCAAAAAGTGACATATTCTGCAGTACAGCGCCGGGGCGCCGTGTTGCAGTATAATCACTGCGTCGCGGTGCAGTGCACTATTCTCAGAAAAAATAATAAATCCGAACCAGGTCGGGTCTGGTTCGGGTCAAAAAATGAAAAATGTTCCAAAAATCATTTTAGTATTTTTGGACTTAATAAATATATATATATATATATATATATATATATATATATATATATATATATATATATAATTGATTTAATGATTTAAAGGTGTATAAATATTATTATTGAAATTATAATATAATGAAGGTAATAAAATATTATTAAATAAATAATAATATTAGAAAATTATTAAAATATTATTAAGTGTATAATAATATTATAAAGTCAATAAAATATTATTAAATGATTAATAATATTAGAATTCTAATAAACTATTATTAAATAATTAAAATATTATTAAATGAGTAATAATATTATATACTTAATAAAATATTATTTGATTAATAATATTAGATAATTAATAAAATATTATTAAATGATTAATAATATTAGACAATGATTAAAATATTATTAAATGATTAATAATATTATATATTTAATAAAATATTATTAAATAATTAATAATATTAGATAATTAATAAAATATTATTAAATGATTAATAATATTAGATACTTAATAAAATATTATTAAATGATTAATAATAATATATATACTTAATAAAATATTATTAAATGATTAATAATATTAGATAGTTAATAAAATATTATTAAATGATTAATAATATTAGATAATTTATAAAATATTATTAAATGATTAATAATATTAGAAGCCTAATAAAATATTATTAAATGATTAATAATATTAGATAGTTAATAAAATATTATTAAATTGTTAATAATATTAAACAATTGCATGAACTATATTAAACAGTTAATATAGGTTCTTTGTGTTTGAAATATTATCAAGTAGTGATAATATTTTCTAAATGTTTAATTACCCATAATTAATAAATTATGTGGTTCGTAAGGTAATAAAGGTCATTATACTTACAAGTATATGATACTAATTTAAGATCAAACTGATTTAATTGTTAGGTCCGTTCAAGGATTGTTAAATTAAGTTGGTTAGCCGTAGACGACGCACGAGGCAAGTTTTTCTTAACTTAACTTGTATTTATTGTTGCAATTATTCTTCAACCGTATTTACATTGAGTAATTCAATTATTGTTGAGCAAGTATCTACACTCGTAGTTATTTGACAGACCTTTAAGTGAATTAATTATCCAAAAATTTCTTCACATCGTTATTGATTATTGTATTCGCACATAATGCTTTTGCAACTGTTTAAGAATGTCTAAGCTAATTGTTTCGGCTAGACAAATGCATGTTTAAATTCATTTAATTGAATATTATAAAAGTTTATCCAAACCATTAGCTGGTGCGGATTCTTACAGTAAGACTAAGAAAGAACAACCCTAGTTAAAGGGGATTTTTATTTGTCGAAAAATCGAATGCGCACAAGAAATCTAAATGTTATGCATATACATAGGACATGAGAGGACTGATCCCCTCAAGTGTCCCGTTATTTTTAACAAGGTGTCAGACATTGTATGTCTGTTCTACCTTAATAGCAGTTCACGGTCATTAAAGACCACTCAGCAGTAAAGAGTCAATCCATTCTTATATTGAACATTGATTCTTGATATCTTTCACAAATTGTTATTGTTGAAAACCTTGAAGTTATTTCCCTTCATCATGATATATCTTATGTTGTTGTTTATAAACTTGTTGAGCCATTTAGTTGCTCATTCTTGCTATATCATGACTATATTTTAGCTAAGCCCGACTGCTCTAAGTCAGACAAAGGCAAGGGGAAAACGAATACGTAGTTTAGTAAATGCATGCTAGTTTAAATTACTGTTATATAATTACTTTGTAAATCTTTTGTATTTCCCTTAAGATATGTAATGATTAAGATTAAGGTTAATAGACCTTGGGAAGTGTAGCCTTTTGAGAAGGAACCTTTTGTATTGTTCCGCGTAGTTTGAATACAATTTATGTATTTCATTGTTGTTAAGTATTGTACAGTGAGAACCAAACCCGAGCTTAATGAACCCGGATTTGGGGTCGTCACAGGTTGGTATCAGAGCTGTAGGTTATAAACGATAGGATTTGCGAAATCTAAGTTATAACCTTAGTATTAAATTCATATCGAGTGCGTTAGGAGATGAATCAGGGAGATTCACCATATTGTGTATTTTTGGAGGTGGATTGAGAAAATCCATCTAGCCGAGATGTACATGATAAAATATCATTTCATTTCATCAATGAATATATTTTATTGCTGTACTAACATGTGTTATTTGTGTGATTCTAGGATGACGGAGATCGGGCAGTCGAGTCACACTGTTGAGGAGGATTATATTGATATCCATATGGATATTGCACAGTCGCTGGTGGCTGCACCTGTTGAGGAGGCGGAGTCAGATCCCGAGGAGGGAGATCGCGTGGAGCCCGTTTGGGGCAGTGTGATGAGGCCTTGCAGTGAGGATGAGGCAGAGTCTGGCGAGTCCAAGGAGGAGGAGTCAGCTGATGGCATGGATACTACTGCAGCTGACATCATAGAGGGATTGACCACTAGGAATGAGGACTTGGAGGCAAGGGTCCAACATTTAGAGGAGCAAAATCTGGCCCACCAGCATATGGAGGATCAGTACAGGGATGCAGCTTACCAGTTCTCTGGCGAGAACACGGAGCTGAAAAAGATGATAGTAGGACTGGAGGATCAGGTACAGGAGTACGAGAATTCGGTGGAGCACTTTGCAGTGCTAACTCACCAGCTCGTAGATCAGGATGTGGAGCTGCAGGCTAAGTTGGCAGTGGCTGAGATTAAGTTAGCTGAGGTTGAGCTGAAGGTTCAGCAGGTTTAGACAGAGAAGACTGTCATCCGTGCACACTGGCAGGAGGCGATAGAGGACAGAATGGAGATGGAAATGCAGCGGGATGCCGCACATGGTCAGATGATAGAGCTGGAGGAAGAGATCCGTGAGAAGCGGGTGAGGACGAATAGACTTAGCTATCTCTATCGATCTTCATATGGTAGACTTTAGAACAGGGTACACTATTACCCAGCTGAAGAGGGCCAGTCTATGCACACCATCAGCAGGAATGTGGTGATGGCCATCGGGGATGAGGAGTATGATGATGCGATCCGTAGGGGGATGCGCAGCCAGTAGTAATAGTTGTTTTCTAATTATGTATGTAAATAGATGCAGTAAAACCCAACTTTTGTTTTATTAGAGGGTTAATATGTCACTAAATCCCAACTTTAGAAAGTTGTAGGATATGTCAGATCCCATCTTTTGTAGCTTCTCAGGGATAGAAGCATTTATAGCAGTATGCTTTCGATGTAAAGTGTCATGTACTACTGTTTTAGCATATGAATATAAATGCATTTCCGTTTATGTTTATATGTGTCGAGATGATTATTTGTGCTTTAGTTTAAATTACTTAAGCTACAAAACGAGAGTAAAAAAAAAAGATTGAAACAACTTTAATAAATTAAATTTTCTTTATACAGAAAATGCTACCACAGAGAAGAAATCAACGATTACCCCTACCACCACCTAAAGAGTCAGTTAATGTTAATGGGGGCATTCCATGGACGAAACGCAAATGCTGCTGGAGCCACAAACCTTGCCGCTCCACTAGCAAGTTTTAAAGACTTTAAACTGATAAGACCACCCAAATTCCGAGGAACCACGGATCCTATAGAAGCACAGACCTGGATAAAGGAGATGAAAAAGGTCTTCGAGGTCGCACGTGTATCAGAGGAGCAAATGACCTCATTTACTACCTTTATGATGAAGGGGGAGGCGAATTATTGGTGGAAGGCCAATAAGAGCAAAGCAGGAGAGGGAACGATCGCATGGGCGCGATTCAAGGAAGTATTCTTGGAGAACTACTTCCTAGAGAGTACACAGACCAGGATGGAAGTCAAATTCCTGTAACTTAAACAGGATAGTATGTCAGTATCCGACTATGCCGCCAAGTTCAATGAATTAGCGAGATTTGCTCCACACCAAGTAGACACTGAAGCAATGAGATCAAGAAGATTTGAGCAGGGGCTGAAACCGTGGGTTTACAATCGGGTAGCTGTTCTTCAGATTACAAATTTCGCAACATTACTGGAGAAAGCTATCATAGCTGAAGGTGGAAATGAAGCCTTAAACAAACACAACCAAGAACGGAACAAGAAGAGAAACGATGGGGGAAACCGAGAAGGTAGCAACGGAGACAGTAACTCGAACAAGCGTAAGTGGAACATATAGCACTCACTATTTTTATATATCCTTCTTTTTTTGCTAAATTTTTTTACTTTAAAATATTTAAGATTACTATTGCTTTTTTAATAGTCAGAAACATTTTTAAATTTATTTGGTATTTTCAACAAGAATTTTTTTTTAATATTTTTACACGCCCCTCGCATGAATAAATAGTAAATGAGATTCATATTATTATGAGTGAGACATTGTGAAAATAATAAAATTTTCCTATGAAAGTAATTCTCTCAATAAAATATAAATTGTCTAAAAATAGTAATTAGTAACTATATATGATAAGAAATTAAGAGATTTTATCCAATAATTTTATAATTTTACCAAGCTGTTTAGATTGATCATGAGTTAATACCAAGTCAATCACTCAAGACTCTACTTTTTTATACAATGTATAAATTTTTCATACACCATAATATATATACACACACGTGCACGCATAAATTATGATCAATGTATAAAATTTTCGTTTATCGTAAAACATATACATGCATGAGTTATATATGGTCAATGTATTATGTTAATGAAAAATGATATATATATCAATAAAAAATTATTAAATATTTATATAAAAAAATGATCGCGAAAATGGAACGCAAATGGACATATTGTTTCTCTTTTCTTCTTTTTTTTGGTTTTAATAAGCTTTTAAACCCGTGGAACATTGATCGCGGAATTAGATTCAAGTGTGAATTGTTGGCAGGAAAATACGACGGTAAAAGAAGGATAATTTCAGTAGTTTTCTCTTTCCTTCTGCTTTATTGGATTCTGTGTGTATTCTATTCTACCGGTGAGAAATGAGAAGGTGAAAATAAAGTACCCTCCATTCCAACTCTGACATAACCCTAAACAGTTGAAAACATACAAGTTCACCCATTCCAATATAATAAGAAGGTGAAAATGATTCAAAACAACTAACTGTTTAGTCTTTGTTTCTTTTGCTTTTCATAATTTTAACAGTGAATTCCGGGCTATTCGGTGTCGACTTATAAGTTGGTCAACTCAATTTATAAGTTGATTTTTAAAAAAAAATTGTTCAGAATTGACTTAAATCATAACTTATAAGTTGACTTATAAGTCATTTTTTAAAAGTTGGTCAAACCTTATGAAAGGTCCATTTTGCCCTCTTTTATTTTTCTAATCTTCTTTTTATTAAAATATATTTTAGTAATCTTTACATTTAATTTTAATTTATAAGTCATTATTAACCAAACACATTAACAACTATTACTTATAATTTTTGACTTATAAGTAAAAGTGATACCAAACACTTTTACTTATAAATCTATTAAAATTTTAACTTATAAATTTACTAAAATTTTAAATTTAAGTTAAAAAAAAAAACCACTCCCGAATGAATAGGGCCTTGGCGTTAGGTGCATGTATGTATGCAACATGCCACCTGATATATAGATTATTGACTGGAAAACTCAGAGCCCCCTCGATTCAACTTTGGACACACAAGTCTTTTTATCTCATCAAGAAAATTCGTACGTAGATGGGGAAATTTAAAATCAAGATTGGGTGGGTCCCTATATGTCTTTTATAAGCTGTAATTTTCTTTGAGAGACAGAGAGCATAGGATGCTAATAAGAAGGCAGGGTATATCTAGCGGACGAAGAATCTTTACCTTTGGATCAAGATTTATTATTATGCCCCCAACTGGTATGCAAGAAGGTGAGAATATGAAACAAAGACCAACAATGTAAGTGAAGCTCAATGCACTTTTCATTAAAATAGTCAATCCCAGGTACAAAAAGCACAACTTACTTTAGCCATTCCACCGAAAGATAAAAAGTGGGTGGGAAACCAACCTACTTCAGTCATCTTTTTTCAAACCGTCTCCGAGGCTGATATAATTAATCAATCAATAATACCAAGATAAAAATAGTCTTTACTTTCTTCTTGGGAGCAAACAATTTTTATCACCACAGCAATGGCATCAAACCAGAACCAAAGAGATCTCCTGTGGGTTCTAACAATGATCAAATCCGACAGTCTCAATCTACAAAACATTTCTTTCTACCTTTCTCAACCAACTTCATTTTGCCACCAAGAAACAGATAACTCCATGAATATAAAAATTTCCAGTGATGGTATTTCGTATTTCTCTCAGATCCTCGAATTTCTAGTAGGAGCCAAAAACACAAAATCCACCCTGCAAAACTTGGAGTTCCACCATGCTGTTTGGGAGTTGCAGCAAGTACAAAAGCTTGGAGTGCTACTCCAGAACACCTTGAATGTAAAGCAACTAGTGTTCCAAAGAAACAGGTTCAGCGTAGAATGCTTATCAGAGATATCAGAGATTCTCAAGAAGAATGGAGTGATCAAAGAAATAATGCTTTCTGAATCCTGTATTGGTTCAGTTGGAGCTGGCCTTCTTGCTTCAGCTCTTAAGGTGAATAGCAGCTTAGAAGAGTTGCAAATATGGGAAGACTCAATTGGATCCAAGGGGGCGGAAGAACTCTCCAAAATGATTGAAGCAAACTCCACACTGAAGCTACTGACAATTTTAGACTCAAACTCGATCACAGCAACCCCACTCATTTCTGCAGTTTTAGCAAGGAACAGATCCATGGAAGTTCATGTTTGGACTGGTGATCGAGGAGAAAAAAGTTCAAAGGTGGTTGAATTTGTAACTGAGAACAGCACACTTCGGATATACCGCCTTGACATATCTGGTGCTTGTAGGGTTGCTTGTGCGCTGGGGTGGAATTCCACGGTAAGGTCGCTCGACATGACCGGAGTCCGGTTGAAATCACGGTGGGCTAGGGAGTTCCGTTGGGTTTTGGAACAGAACCGTAGCCTCAAAGAGGTGAATTTATCAAAAACGTGCCTAAAAGACAAGGGAATTGTGTATGTTGCAGCTGGACTCTTCAAAAACCAGAGTGTAGAGACTTTATATCTTGATGGAAACTGGTTTAGTGGGGTCGGTGTCGAACATTTACTCTGTCCATTGAGCAGGTTTTCTGCTTTGCAAAGCCAAGCAAACATAACTCTCAAGTCGGTGACTTTTGGAGGAGGAAGGACAAAACTTGGAAGGGATGGGCTGGCTGCTATCATTCAGATGCTGACGACCAACCAGAGTGTGATCCGGTTGGGGATATATGATGATGAGAGTTTAAGGCCAGAAGAAATCATAAAAATCTTCAGGAGCCTTGAGACGAATGCCACTTTAAGGAGCTTGTCTTTACAAGGTTGCAAAGGGGTTGATGGTGAGTTGGTGTTGCAGACTATACTCGAGTTATTACAAGTAAATCCTTGGATTGAGGACATTGATCTTACAAGAACTCCGCTACAGAATTCTGGGAAGACAGAAGGTATAAATCTGAAGTTGGGTCAAAATGGAAGAACTGAACCGGAGACTGATTTACTCAAGGACATGCCTATGACAGTGCCCAAGAGCTGTAGAGTCTTCCTGTGTGGACAAGAATATGCTGGTGAGTTTCTGATATTCTATATGTAAGTTGATTCATTTGAGAGTATTTATTGAAACGTAATGAATATTTTGGTTATATGAGCAGGCAAAACTACACTATGCAATTCTATATTCCATAACTTTTCATCTTCAAAGCTACCATACATTGATCAAGTAAGAACTCTAGTGAATCCAGTTGAGCAAGCTGTCAAAACAGCAGGAATCAAAATAAAGAATATCAAAGATGAAAACACAAAGATTTCGATATGGAACCTTGCTGGTCAGCGTGAATTCTATTCCCTCCACGATCTCATGTTCCCAGGACACGGAAGTGCATCAATCTTCTTGATCATATCCAGTTTGTTCAGAAAACCTAGCAACAGAGAACCAAAAGCCCCAGCTGAGATAGAAGAAGATATACAGTACTGGCTCAGATTCATAGTTTCCAACTCAAGAAGAGCAGTCCAACAGTGCATGCTACCAAATGTAACTGTAGTGCTAACACACTATGACAAAGTCAATCAATCATCGCATAACTTGCTGGATATTATAAATACAATTCAGGGATTGAGAGATAAATTTCAAGGGTATGCTGAATTCTATCCAACTCTGTTTACTATTGATGCGAGATCATCTGCAATGGTGAGTAAACTTACTCATCATATCCGGAAAACAAGCAAGACTGTTCTCCAAAGAGTTCCTCGAGTTTATGAGCTTTGCAATGATCTTATCCAAATACTATCAGACTGGAGATCAGATAATTACAACAAGCCAGCAATGAAGTGGAAAGAGTTTGGTGACCTATGTCAGGTTAAAGTTTCATCCTTGAGAGTTCGATCAAGAAATGATAATAAGGAAAAGGTGGAGATGAGGAGGAGGGCTGTTGCTCTCTGTCTCCATCATATAGGCGAGGTGATTTATTTTGATGAACTGGGATTTGTAATATTAGACTGCGAGTGGTTTTGTGGTGAAGTACTAGGTCAACTAATAAAACTGGATGCTAGAAAGCAGAATTCACCTGAACATAATGGATTCATAAGTAGAAAAGAGTTGGAGAAGATTCTTAAAGGAAGTTTACATAGCCAAATTCCAGGGATGAGCTCAAAGGTTTTTGAGAACTTGGACGCCAGTGATCTTGTGAGAATGATGCTGAAACTAGAACTCTGTTATGAACAAGATCCATCAGATCCTAATTCACTGCTACTGATCCCCTCAATTCTTGAAGAAGGTAGAGGAAGAACACAGAGATGGCAGTTAACCACACCTGATTGCGTTTATGCAGGGCGACATCTTGAGTGTGATGATTCCAGCCACATGTTTCTCACAGCCGGCTTCTTCCCTCGGTTACAGGCAAGAGTTCTATACTTCACCTATTATTCCTCTTGCATATTTGTTCATTAAACAATCTTTTGTTGTCAAACTTTTACGTTTTTTTTTTTTAATAAACATGAAGAAATTAGCTAACTGGGTCAGCTATAAAGAAAGCTATGACGTAGAGGACTTGCAAACAGGAACACTTAAATGAGTCTAATTTGCAATACCAAGCACCGAGGAAGAGGATAAGGAACTAATTTGAAAGTCAACAATATAAATATTTAGTTTTGATACATATATGTTAGGAAATACTAATACATACAATAAACATTCCACCTTAGTTGACTTTCTTCTTTTATCCGTTCTCTTAGCACTTCCGCTGACTTCAGGAAATGAGCGGAGTAATCCGTCAAGAGTTATATATCAAGTCTGCAGGTCTCATTTGTCCAGTGCGGGACTTTATATGTCAACACGCGTACACTTTTAATTAGGTGACATGTGTTTGCTTTTACCAGTATCTGTAGGACAATAAGTTGGTTTGATTTATACTCAATACCATAATAGAGTGTACATATACAAGAATATATATATATTGAATCTTATGCAATGAATAAATTGTTACGAAAATCAGGTGCATCTGCACAACAAAATTATGAGATTGAAGAACCAACATGGAGCAACATACAGTCTCGAGAAGTACCTTATTTCCATAAATATCAACGGCATATATATAAGAGTAGAGCTTGGAGGACAGTTGGGTTACTACATAGACGTGCTTGTTTGCTCCACTAAAAGCCTGACAGAAACCCTTAGACTCGTGCAGCAGCTAATTATTCCAGCAATTCAAAGCCTCTGTCATGGTGTCACGTGGACTGAAAACATTCTCCGTGTAGAATGTGTCAGAAATCTGACATCTCCGAGATACAGAAAAACACAATTCATGCCTCTGCAGCAATTAAAAGAGGCACTACTCTCGGTTCCTGCTGACAGCATGTATGATTATCAGCACACCTGGGGTTCAGTCTCAGAATCAGGCAGACCTATTTTAAGAGATGGGTTTGATTTAGCTAGAGACCTGCTATCAGATGACGACTTCCGGGAAGTACTTCATCGGAGGTACCACGACTTATACAACCTTGCTGTGGAACTACAAGTCCCACTTGAAAACAACCCAGAAGGAACGGACCCACCTCCATCTACCATTGAAGAGGCAGATAGCAAAGTTGATCCAACATTTGCTGGGATTGCCAAGGGTGTTGAAGAAGTTCTGCAGAGGCTTAGGATCATTGAACAAGAAATCAGAGATTTGAAACAGGAAATTCAAGGTCTGAGATATTATGAGCATAGACTTCTATCTGAGCTGCATCGCAAAGTAAACTACCTAGTGAACTACAACGTTCAAGTTGAAGAAAGGAAAGTACCCAACATGTTCTATTTTGTCAGAACAGATAACTACTCAAGGAGACTGGTGACGACCATGATTTCAGGCATGAATGCACTTAGGCTGCACATGTTATGTGAATTCCGGCGAGAAATGCATGTGGTAGAAGATCAGATTGGTTGTGAAATGATGCAGGTAGACAACAGTGCCGTGAAATGTTTGGCTCCTTACATGAAGAAGTTCATGAAACTGTTAACATTTGCTCTCAAGATTGGAGCCCATTTAGCAGCAGGGATGGGAGAAATGATACCAGACCTAAGCAGGGAAGTTGCCCACCTGGTTGAGTCTCCCCTACTTTATGGTGCGGCAGGTGCAGCTGCAGCCGGGGTTGTAGGGGCTGCTGCCGTTGGACGAGTGGAAGCAAACAGGAACAGAAGCAGGGGCTCAATGGACATTCAACAAGATCTAAGAGCAGCACAACAGTGGGTCATTGACTTTTTAAGGGAACAGAGATGCTCAACTGGGAAAGAAATTGTAGAGAAGTTTGGATTGTGGAGAGTCAGATACCGGGACGATGGCCAGATTGCGTGGATCTGTAGAAGGCATATATACACAAGAACAAATGAAATAGTTGAAGTTCCAATTTGAATTCTTCAGAGGGTGGAAAAAAGAAGTGCTTTTCTTATTCTCTTTCTTTTTGGTGTGTTGTTTGATAATTCTCTCTTTGGGGGTAGAGGTTAAGAAGCCTGACAGTGCTAAAAAATAATAAAGATGCTCTGTTTTTAAGGCTTAGCTACTGGAACATCAGTAAAATATTTTGCACTTCCACTCCACATAATACAAGCTGGCTTTCACCATTTCCATTTGTTTAGAAAAAAGCAAGTACCCTAGAATGAACAATTAGAGAAGAAACTCACCACCAAATCCTGGATATTATAAATTTATACTAAAAAGCCAGAGCTTGTGGATGCTATCAAAACTCCACTATTTTCCCAAAGCACATGTATGAACCATTAAAACCGAGACACCCCACAGATAAAACGCAGAATGATTTATTGTCAAAAGGTACTTGCTTACACAATTATTGAGCCGGGGCAAAGAGAAAGTAACATAGCTAATTGCATCATTGAAATCCTGTAGCTAAAGAGAACAAAAAAATAAAAAAATGGGAACAAAGCTTGCAAGTCGTAACACATACAAGTATAAGATTTTTAATCAGCTAAAACATCCCAACATACAAAGGACAACACCATGATACATAGTTACATACAACATTATAGATGGCATCATCAGTCTTAATTCTAATATGTAAAAGTCACCTGTATGTTCTCTTCTTAACGAATTAAACAAAAAGCTCAGAAGAAAGATCTACTCCCATAGAAAACTCTGGAGCCAGTGTTGTTTGATCCCCCCTCCCTCCCTCCCTGAAATTCTGACCCGAACTTGAATCTCCAGAACTGGTTGTTCCATCTCCAACATCCATTGGAAGCTTCTTCATCTTCGCCGAGGACTCGGTAAATTCTTGCATGCTTTTCATATACAAATTAATTTACAAAATCCTGTTGCCCCACCTTTTTCTCTGGTTCAATGGGTTAAGGAAACAACAGGCTTTGCAAATGAGTTTCCAGGACTAGCGCCTGATGCATCACTCACTCACTATCAGGCAGCATCCCCTGCTTCTGCTGTTCTGCATTATTTTCTTTTGGAGGTGAAATATATTCCTTACTCAAAGATTTTGAGGTTCTTGGGGTATCTATCTGAAGACTGACAGCTGGCAGGAATTGAAGCGGATTCAGAATAAATTACCTCCTATAAGTTGAAAAAATAAGCTCCCACCTAGATACTAATTTTTGCCTTTTGTTCATTGAACGTATTGTAATCGACTTATAATAATAAACTAAAACAAACACGACACGACGTTGATTTCAACTACTTATTTTTGTTTCCGAGGAGAATTCTGAAAATCAATCATTGAATTCTTCTTCTTTGCTAGATCTTCTTAATTAATGCAAAACTAAACATGAAAAAGTTCATGCACTAGTGATTTATGAATTTAAATGACTGACGATAGCACAAGTTAGTTTACTTTTCAAACACACGTACGTACTAGCTAATAAATATTTACATTAATTGAAGAAAAATAAAAATCTCCTCCCAGCTAGCTAGGATATATATATATATATATATATATATATACATATACATATATATATATATGGGGAATGATCCATAGCAAGCGTTTGTTATGGTCACTATTCCAGCAAATGCATCTTGGACCGTTAAAATAATGATATTAATGGATGAGATGAATGTCACCCGCTATCTAAGTTAGCGGGTGAAAAAAAAAATTCTCAGTCAACCCGCTATCTAAGCTGACGGGTGGAGTGAAAAAATTATTATTTTATTTTTTTTAAAACTACGTTTTTATAAAAAGAAAAAAAAAAATCTCTTCACCCGCTACCTACGTTGACGAGTGGAGATGAAAATTTATTTATTATTATTTTTTTTTAAATCCACCTGCTACCTATGTTGACGGGTGGAGAGAAATTTAAATTTTTTTTTTTTTTTTTACACTAACTAAGTTTATAAAATAAAATAAAATAAAAATTTCCTCCACCCGTTAGCTATGTTGCTGGGTGGAGAGAAATTTTTTTATTTTTTTTTATTTTTACACTAACTAAGTTTATTAAAAAAAATAAAAATTTCCTTCACCCGTTAGCTATATTGCCGGGTGGAAGAAGTTTTTTTCCACTAAGTAAGTTTATAAAATAAAAAATTCCCTCCACAAGTTAGCTATGTTGCCAGGTGGAAGAATTTTTTTTTTTTTTTTTTTTTTTAAACTTACTTAGTGTAAAAAAAAATAAAAAATCATCCACCCGTTAGCTATGTTGCCGGGTGGAGAGAATTTTTTTTTCTACTAAGTAAGTTTATAAAATAAAAAAAAAAAAAAAATTCCCTCCACCCGTCAGCTATGCTGCCGGGTGGAAGAAATTTTATTTTTTTTTATAAACTTAGTGTAAAAAAAAATAATAATAATAAATAAAAAAAATCCATTCACCCGTTAGCTATGTTGCCGGGTGGAGAGAATTTTTTTTTTTCCCCCACTAAGTAAGTTTATAAAAAAAATAATAAAAAAAAATTCCCTCCACCCGTTAGCTATGTTGCCGGGTGGAAGAATTTTTTTTTTTTTATAAACTTACTTAGTGAGAATGGTCAAAGGCAAACGAAGAATAGAAAGTTGTGAAAGTTGTGGAAAGAACCACATAGGAGTATGTCTAAAAAGGACAGATAGTTGCTATAAATGTAGAGGGAAATGACATGGTGCTTCAAACTATCCTGGTCCAAGAAAGAATATGAAGTGTTTTATTTGTAGAAGAATGGGTCATCCGTTTTAGGACTGCCCGAAGAAGGAAAGCAAGGCGAGAAGTAATACTAAGAAAGTCAAGAGACATGGTGACAGATATTTTTCGATCAATAATATATTTGTTTAGGTATTATTTGATTCGAGTACTATCTGTCTGAGAATTCCACGAAATAAATAGAACTTCTCGAAGAAAGTAGAATACTTTACTAAACGAATTGTCCTTAAATCTAAGGATTATATTAGAAAGATGAAAAATAAGTTGTCCGTAAAATTAATTCGGATATACGAGGAAAAGAGTCAGGAAAAGATCAGATGATAAGAAAATCTTAAGTAATCTTATAACGGTGATTCTAGGGACAAAATCCTTATAAGGAGGGATGAATGTAATGGCCGAGAAAATTACGAACCAATTTTTTTTTTTTATATATTTAATTATATCCATAAGAAAATATGAGGTATGAAGTATGTGTGTATGTGATAAGTTGTATGATGAGAGGTATTAAATTAGTTAATTAAATTAATTAACTAAAAAAGGAAAAAGATTGCAAGAGAAGCTTATGTGATGAAATCACAAAGCTTGAATGTTGGCCTTGTATGACAATTAAGAAGTTTTATAATGAGCAAGTTAATTACTTGTATAAATAATGAGAAAGAAGAAACAAGTAAATTATTAAAGATAACCCCAATGTGGGAATAATTGTTTGGGTATGGTTAACTATATTATAAACCCAATTTGATGATAAAGGTTAGTGAATGAATTAATTTAATCAAGTTCAATGTACTTGTAATAATATGTGTTAGGGTTTTATAAAAACAAACCCAAGAATTTGTAAGTGATAGTGTTATGTAAGCTAATTTAATTAAGGAGTCCAATGGACTTATAAATAACAAATCTAATTGGATTATATTTTAAATCCAAATGAGTTGTTAAACTAGGTCAATTAAGTTTACCTAGTAGCTTATGTAATTAATTTAATTACTAGTCCATGTAATTTATTAAATAAGCCCAATGCTTATTTTAATTAAAAGTAGCATAGTTATGTAAATACTAGCCCAATGTGTGATATAAATTGAGCCCAAACAATTTAATTGAATGAGCCCAATATAATTTAATTCTAAGGTCCAAAGTGGAGCCTAATAAGCTTGTATAGGTAAATATGTATACATATATTGGTGTATACATATATGGATACTTATATAATTATATAAGACTTAAAAATAAAGTCAAATTGGATAAATAATTGGTCAATCCCGAATTTTGGGGCCCACATGGATATAAAGCTAGCTTGTTGGTTGATTTTGGAGTGTAAAATGGTGCAAGTAACCCCCAACCACCCTAGTCAATCAAAGGGTCAATCAAAAAGTCCATCAAGTGGTCATTTCATGCATAGTAAGCAAGATTAAGTTCCTAATTGACTAGCATTGGTTGATTAGTAGATGTTAAGCAAGTCTAGGGAGGTTCTATAAATAGAATGTTTCATTCATTTGCTAGGTTTGTTAGTCATTTTGTAAGAACTTCAAGAGAGAATAGAGAGAGCATTCTAGAGAAAATAGATAAGGCTCTTAAGAGTTGGTTTTTCACCAAGGAGATTGCTAGAGACTTATCAAGGAGGAGTCACCAACAAAGTCTCTAGCCAAGAGTAGAAGAACATAAGGTTCAAAAGTGTTCTATCTCATCTTTATTTCATTTTTGTAGGCTATATATGTTTTAAATGGTCAAAATATGTTTTTAACCGATCAAAAGTGGTTTTGATGGTCTAGAAGTCTTAAGCTATGATAAATTGGTAGATACATGGTTTGATATGCAAAAAATGTCGTTTTTAAACCCTAGATGGTTCGATCAATAAATTTCGTGTAAAACGTTTTCAAAAATATGATTGAACCATGAAATATTGTAAAACAAGAATTTAGGAAGACAACAACACTAAGTTGGTGTCATATGGATGTGTAGAGTTTATTTTATTCAAGTTCAAACCATTAAAACCAAGGATTTGTGATTTTAGTTTTCACTTTGTCCTTATGAGCCGTTTTTAGTCCACTTTCGTTTGAAATTTGGATTTGTGATCTAAAGAGAAGTTGTAGAGGGGGAAATTCTGATGAGAATGAACTCAAGAATCACCCCAAAATATTTTAAAATGAATAAGTTATGGCTGTCGTAGCGTCGGAGGGTCGGACAGCCCATTTAGGGCTTTTGTCTTCTGTTTTGGACGCCCCGGCGCCCAGAATGGCCTAGGTTGAGCGCCGGGGGATTCAAAACAGAATGTCCAAGTTTTTTTGGTCAGGTCGGTTCGGTCCGGGTCGGGTCGAGTTTTTAATGAAAATTTAAGTTGAAATAAGTGTAAAATGAATGGATTTGAATACTAAACCAATATATGAAGTTTATTAGTAACTAATTGGTAGCTAAATATTTAACATAAAGACTAAAGTTAACACAATTAAAAAGTTAACTATTGGTATTATTTAAAGATTATTAAAATATTATTAAATGATCAATAATATTAGTATATAATTAAAATGTTATTAAATGATGCATAACATTAATAATTGGTTAAAATATTATTAAATGATTAATAATATTAGTAAGAGATTAAAATATTATTAAATGTATAATAATATTAATAAGGATTAAAATATTATTAAATGGTTAATAATATTAGTAAGTTAATAAAATATTATTAAATGATTAATAATATTAATAAAGGATTAAAATATTATTAAATAGTTAATAATATTATATTATAAGTAAAATATTATTAAATGGTTAATAATATTAATGAATGATTAAAATATTATTAAATGGTTAATAATATCAGTAAGTTAATAGAATATTATTAAATGGTTAATAATATTAGTAAGTTAAAAGAATATTATTAAATGATTAATAATATTAGTAAGTTAGTAGAATATTATTAAATGATTAATAATATTATTTAAGGATTAAAATATTATTAAATGGTTAATAATATTAGTATGAGAATAGAATATTATTAAATGGTTAATAATATTAATGAGAGAAGAAAATATTATTAAATGATAATATTTTGAGTGTAAAATATTATTAAATGGATAATAGTATTTATAAGTTATTGGAGCTATTATTTGATAAATAATATTATTTGAAGAGTAAGACATTATTAATAATGTTAACATATGATTGAAATATTATGAAATGATTAATAATATTAACTAAGGATAAGGATATTATTAAAGGATTAATAATATTATTGAGAGGATAAAATATTATTAAATGGTTAATAATATTTATAAACGATTAATATTATTTGATAATTAATATCACTGGGGATAGTGTAAAGCATCATTTAATTATTAATAATGTTAATAAGTGGTTGGGATAATAAAGAGATTAAGAGGATTATTATATGGTTAATAATATTGAGGAGCTAAGTGATTTATTATTGAAATAATAAATGGTTAAAATATTATTACACGCTTAATAATATTATATGTAGTATTTATATATTATCAAAGGAGATAATATTATAAAACAATGAAGTGATGGTTATGTGAGTTAATGTAATATCCCAGATATTTACAAGATTTTTTTTTAAATAAGATTTTAAATAATCAATTAAAGGTTATGGTTTAAACCTAGAGTTTGAGAAGTGAGATGTGTAGAATTTGGGTGAACATTTTTTTTTAACATAATTTATTTGTTAGAAATTAAATGTGGAAGTATTGTAATGATGCATATAGAGAATTTATTAAGTAAATAAATTTATTTGAGAAGTGAAGACGATTATAAGGATATATATATATATACCTAGTTATATTACTAGAGTTGTGTTTGTTAGCCAAACACGAAGATGAGTAAATTAACTACTCAATAAAACTAATAAATTAATTAGTTTAAATATGAAGTAAGAAGGAAAGTCATGAAATATAATTAATTAAATTAATTATATTAGTTAAGGTTTAAAGTTATTGAAAAAAAAAACTAGAAGGATTGTCCGGGATGGCGATAATGAGAATTAATTAATTAAGTAATTAACTTAATTATTAAGTTGATGTATAGAATTCAAAGGTGAGATTAAAACAAGCCCAATATGTTAATTGTTGTAAGTTTTGTTGAGAATTTATATAGAGGTCCAAATTAAATTTAATGGAATACTTAGATATGGTGATATCAAAATTTTTATAAGTTAGCAAGTACAGTGATAATTCAATGAACTTGACTAATAGCAAGTCTAATTAAATTAAGAGAATTAATTAGTGGAGTTATGTAATTATGCGACGTGGTTGCGTGTAAATTAAATATGTATTTATATGAATATATATATGCGTGCATATTTAGTAACATAATTTAATGATTAATTAAATTGTGATAAATAGATAGATTAATATTAAATTAATTCGAATTGAATTAAAAGGTTTATTGTGGAATTAATTATATTCATTAATCAACAATTATGCAAATTGTTGATAAATTATTTGTGAGGAATAATTATGTAAATTATATAATTATAAATTATATAAAGTAGTTGAATTAATGAAGAGAAATTAGTAATTGTATATATGTACAATATTTAATTTCATATATATGTACATATATATAAAGGGATTAAATTAATTGAGTAATTTTAAATAGTAATTGAATATATTAAATGAATATATATTCTATAATTAAATAAATCATTGTAAATGATTTATGGGAGTGAGAAATTTAATTATACAATTATTTGTGTAATATTAATTAAATAATTTAATAAATTATTTAAATAAGAAATTGAGTAAATATATTATTACTTTAATGTATTTTCAGGTAAATGGATATATTTCCATAATTGATGAGAAATGAATTATTTAATGAAAATGTATTAAATAATTTAATTTATGGTGTAAATAATATATATTAAATTATATATTGAATTTATGTTAATTTCATAATTTATTGTGAAACTGTTTTTGAGGTAAGGTAATGTGTATAAATAATATATATAGATTATATATTATTATTAGCGAACAAACCCTAAAGTTTTTAATATCAAAATAATTGATAAGTTTCCTATTAATTAAATATTCAATTAAATTGAATATAATGAGTTAATTAAATTTTATAAATTTATTAATATGATTATTAATTAATGTAAACAATGTGAAATATTAAGAATAATATTTATTAGTCCATTTAGTAATTTAATACTAATGGGTTAGAGTATTTAATTATTTATTCAATCTAATTATTTATTTAATCGTGGATTGAATAATTAATGTGTAAATTATTAAATTAGCCCAACATGGGTCAATTAGTAGCCCAAGTGAAGAATAATAAAAGTTTGACAAATTAGTAGCCCAAACAATTTAATAGGAGTTCAATTGGTATTTTAAATAAAGCCCAAAGCTTGAGCCCATTTGAATATTAATTATGCAAATTATTATTTATTTAAAAGTGAGAAAGTGACAAACTTTTTGGGACAAAGTTTGGTCAGCAGTGTGCCATGCAAGGAAGGAAGAAAATGTGATATTTTTATTTTATTTCTTTTCATTTATTAATTAGGTTGCTTGTTTGCTTTTATTGTACATGACAACCATGCCTCTTTTCACCAACTAAGTCATGGGCTATTTTTCTTGTACAAGTATCCAAGTAGGAGCATCATGAATTATAGATATAATTTTTGTATCTAGAAATTTTGCAAGCATACTTGAAATTGTAGACATTACATTTCATTTATATTTTTTCCAAGTTCCAAAAAAAGAGAGAGTTTGAGAGAAATAGCTTGGGAGAGAGTAAGTATTTTGAGAGAGAGCATGGAGAAGGTAGAGAAATAGTTATTGGTTCATGCCATCCTCCTTCACAACCCATTTTGGAAGAAAAATGAAGATAGCCATTAAAATGAGGTAATGCTTATTTTAAATGTAGTTTATTTTTTTTAATTAAATAAATTATCATGTTGGTATAAATATGTTAATATAGTTAATAATATATAGTAGTAATATTTATGTCATGCTTGAGTTTAATATGCTTGGTTTGTATTTTGGTGTATTTTGTATGCTAAAATATGTGTTTAGTAGTGTATAATCAAGTCTTGAAATTTATGACCAAAAATAATTTTTATAATATTTAGATTTAATGTTATAATATTATAGAACATTAAATCATGAGAAAAACAAAGTTTGAATCACTCAAAATGGAGTTATACACAAAAAGTTATGATTTGTGGTAGTTTATGTGATGTAAAAATTTTTATAAAAAATTTTAATATTAAATCATGAAAAATTAAATTTTCATGTTATAAATTGATATTAATTGATTGGTAATTTTTTTGGATTTTTAAAACTTACTTGAAGGTATAATTTTTACTAAAGTGGTGTATTAAAGTTACTGTTCACAATCTGCTTGAAAGAAGAAAAAAAAAAAACACTAGTCGCGTAATGCGCGGACCACTGTTCATCGCTAGACCGCGGCAATACGACGCCGTTTTGGCGTAGCGAAATCAGTCCCCGCGCGTTACGCGCGGAATCCAGAGGACAGTGCTCCAAAACAGCACCGTTTTGGAGCCGGTTAAAGTTAGGCTCGCGCAATGCGCGGGCGACAGTTTCCGGCTGAAATTACAGTTTTGCCCCTCCGTTCGGTTTTCTGATTAATTACGAAATTGCCATCGGTCCAGTTTTTCAACTTATTTACGGAAATGCCATTCTGGATAATTTAAATGTTTAAAAATTAATTTAAAATTTTAACAAAAATAATAATAATAATACAAAAATGATATTTAGGTAGTTAATATTATATTTTTTCAAATATAATAAGTATTTAGGATTAATATTTAAATGTTGTAAATATTAATCTAGTTAGTTTAATATTATATTTTTCAAATATAATAAGTATTTATGATTAATATTTAAATGTTGTAAATATTAATCTAGTTAGTTTAATATTATATTTTTCAAATATAATAAGTATTTAGGATTAATATTTAAATATTGTAAATATTAATCTAGTTAGTTTAATATTATATTTTTCAAATATAATAAATATTTAGGATTAATATTTAAATGTTTTAAATATTAATCTAGTTAGTTTACTATTATATCTTCTGAATTTATGATTAAATTAATTATTTATTATTTAATTAATATTAAATAATAAACAAGGATGATAAATTAATTAATTATTATTTAATTACTATTAAATAATAATTAAAGACAACTAAGATTGAGTATTTAATTATTTATTATTTGATTAACTTTAAATAATAAATAAATTCAGTTAGTTATTATTTATTATTAAATAATAACTAATGATATTTGGATATTTACTATATAATTGTATTATTTATTATTTAATTTACTTTAAATAATAAATGAGTCTAGTTAGTTAGTTATTATTTATTATTAAATAATAACTAAAGATATTTGATTATTTTTAATATGATATAATTATTTATTATTTGATTAACTTTAAATAATAAATAAATATAGTAGGTTATTATTTATTATTAAATAATAACTAAAGGTAGTTAATTACTTACTATTTAATTAATGTTAAATAGTAATTAAATGAAATAAAGAAAATGTCTTTTAACTCTTTTGTTTAAACAATTATAATAAATTGTTTAATAGTTTAATAAGTGTTTAACACTTGAGAAAATTATTTTCTAACTTATTAAATTATTAACCTAATTTGATTGAGGGTCTATAAGGTTAATAATATCGTTTTGACTGATGTAAATTATGTGTTGGTACTTATGTGTGGTAGATAAGTTTCTTAGTGAGCGTATAGTTGTACAAATACGCCGTACTAATTATTAGACCAACTTTATTAATGTTAGGTCTTTCAAAGCCAGTTAGTTAAAGCTAGACATTAATTGTTGCTGAGCAGACAGGCAAATTTCCTAAACCCTACTCAATTTATATTCGAGCAGGATATATTATTTTATTGTTCAAGTTCCTAACTCAAATTCAAGTTATTACGCTTCAAGCATGCTATGGTTTAATTCTGTATAATTATTCCACATCTTTAAATTGTTGATTCGCACATAGTGCTTGTTGCATGTGTTCATCAAGTATGAAAGGCTGATCACCTTCATTACCATAAGGTTCAGTTAAAATTGTTCATGGTCATTATTGACACTCAACATTAATTGATTCAATCATTCAATTATTGAAATTATGATTCGTACTCTTTCACAATTATTATATTGCTGAAAATCCGAAAGCTTGTTCTTTCCTTCAATCATGATATATCGTTATTGTATTTAAACTTGCTGAGCAAAGTCGTTGCTCACTCTTGCTATATCATGATAACAAATTTCAGAATAATACGAATGTCCGAGGAGAGACGGAGACAGAAGCAAAAGACAAGATTATAGTGTTATTCATTATAACTAAATTGTTATATGATGTAAGTAATTTTGTAAACCTTTTTATGAATCTAAAGGTATATATGTAAGTTAAGGTTAGAAACCTTGGGAAATGTTGTAGAATAAACAATTTATGTTTATATATTCCGCATTAGTTATAGAACATGTATGAAGATGATGTATCGTGACGTACCAAGTCTAGGGTTAAAGGAACCCGGATTTGGGGTCGTTACAGTTAAAATATTATCAAGGGATTGATAATATTATTAAGAGTTTTAAGGTTATGATTAAATGATAGATGATTTAAGACATATATGTTAAGGTTATTAATGTTAAATAAACTTATATGTGTTATGCTAATTGGAGGATCAATGTTATTGAATATTAGGTCACCCAAAGGAAGTATTTTTAAGTTGAATAGCAGTAGTCAGCGGAACAGGCAAGTTCTTCTTAACCCTAACTTGTATTTATTATTGCAAGTTTCCTTTAACTTTATGTACATTGAGCTATTCAAATTATTGTTGAGCAAATTCTACACTCGTAGTTATTTGACAGAACTTAAAGTGGATTAATTATCTAAAATTATTCCACCTTATTATTGGTTATTGTATTCGCACATAGTGCCTTTGCAAATGTTATAGTTCAGTAATTTACGAACTGTTTAAGAATGTCTAAGCTAATTGTTTCGGCTAGACAAATGCATGTTTAAATTCATCTAATTGAATATTATGAAAGCTTATCCAAACCATTGGCTGGTGCGGATTCTTACAATAAGACTGAGAAAGAACAACCCTAGTTAAAGGGGATTTTTATTTGTCGGGAAACCGAATGCGCGCAAGAAATCTAAATGTTATGCATATACATTGGACATGAGAGGACTGATCCCCTCGAGTGTCCCGTTATTTTTAACAAGGTGTCGGACATTGTATGTCTGTTCTACCTTAGTAGCAGTTCATGGTCCTTTGAGACCACTCAGCAGTAAAGAGTCAATCTATTCTTTTATTGAACATTGATTCTTGTTATTTCAAAATTAATATTTATTGTTGAAACTTTCGAAGATAAATCTTTTTCATTCATGATATATCATTTCTTGTTATTTAAACTTGCTGGGCAAAGTAGTTGCTCACCCTTGCTATATCATGAACTATTTTCAGTTAAGCCGGGTGATCTAAGGAGTACCACGGCAAAGGAAAGATGAACGAGTAGACGTAATTAGTCGTACTATATGTGTAAACTTTTTTTTTTTATTATAAGATAATGATGATGTATTAAGGTTAGTGGAACCTGGGATTGAAGGTACGTTTTATAATGAAATTATGTATGTTTTCCGCGAGTTAATGAAGTTTTAGTTTATGAATGTTTGTCAAGTGATAAATAGCAAGCACCGAACCCGAGGTTCAAGGGACCCGGATTTGGGGGCGTCACAACTTGGACCATCCCTCTTTTCACCTAATGTGTCATTTAGCCATTCCTTATGTAAGTTGTCATCTAGGGGCATGGTCTAGCTTATTAGATATATTATGTGTATCTAATAATTTTGCAAGTATACTTGAAATTGATAGATTTTATTTCATTATTTTCTCCAAGTCCAAAAGAGAGAGCTAGAGAGCATTTGAGAGTGTGAGAAAATATTGAGAGCAAAATACTAAGAGAGGAGAAGGAGTTCTTAGTTTATGTCTTCAAGATTCACCACCTATTTTGGAAGAAAAATGAGAATAGAGATTAAATCAAGTTAATGGTTATTCTAAATCTTATTTTTGTTTTTAAATTAAATAAATTATCATGTTAATACAAATATGTTAATATAGTTAATAATGTGTAGTGGTAATATTTATGCCATGCTTGAGTTTAATATGCTTGGTTTGTATTTTGGTATATTTTATATGCTAAAATATGTGTTTAGAAGTGTATAAACAAGTAGGGATGTCAACAGGGCGGGTCTTGACTCGGACCCGATTCGGACCCGATTCGTTTATCCTGATTTGGATCCAGTTTTGAAACCCGATTACCCGATTGACCCGATTACCCGATTACCCGATAACTAAATGGATCGGATTCAGATTGATATCAATCCGACCCGATAATACTCCGATCCGATAACATATAATATATATATATATATATATATATATACATTTTAATACATTTTTAAATTTTTTAATACATATATATACATTTTTAATACATATATATACATTTTTAATACATTAATTTTTTTAATACATTTTAAAAAAATTTAATACATATATATACATTTTTAATACATTTTAAAATTTTTGAATACATTTTAATACATTTATTATATTTTAATATTAAACTTAATCGGATCGGATTATCGGATCGGGTTATCGGAGTATTATCGGATTCGGGTTCGGTCCTTAATATCTGAGATCCATCGGGTTATCGGTTCTGATCCGAATCCGATAATTTCTTATCGATTCGGATCCGGATCACCCCCGATCCGATCCTGTAATGTCCTAGAATTTCCACATCTTTATTAATTAAATTATTAATTTAATTTCCAACGAATTAGTTTTACGAGATTATTTAAATCTTTTTATGTGATTAATTAATTATGTGATTAAATAATTATGTAATTAATTACTAAAATTAATTAAAGGGGGTCACTAATATGTTATTAAATTAGTGAACAAACCCTAAAGTTTTAATATCAAAATAATTGATAAGTTTCCTATTATTTAAATATTCAATTAAATTGAATATAATGAGTGAATTAAATATAATAAATTAATTAATATGATTATTAATTAATGTAAATAATGTGAAATATTAATAATAATATTTATTAGTCCATTTAGTAATTTAATACTAATGGGTTAGAATATTTAATTATTTATTCAATTTAATTATTTATTTAATCATGGATTGAATAATTAATGTATAAATTATTAAATTAGCCCAACATGGGTCAATTAGTAGCCCAAGTGTAGAATAATAAAATTTGACAATTTAGTAGCCCAAACAATTTAATAGAAGCCCAATTGGTATTTTAAATTAAAGCCCAATGATTGGCCCACTTGAAAAATACTTAATTAAACTATTATTTATTTAAAAAGTAAAAGTGACTCAAATTATGGGACAAAAAGAAGGGATGTTGCCGGCAAGAAGGAGAAGAGAGAGGGTATTGCTTTTATTATTATTATTATTATTTGCTTTTCATTTATTTAATTAAAAGGATTGCTTGTTTTATTTTTAAAAGTACATGAAACCATGCTTCTTTTCACCAACTTAGTACTTAGCTAGAATTCTTGCACAAGTCTCCAACCACCCTCATTATGGAAATTTGATAGATATAGATTTTATATCTATTCAAATTGTAAGTATACTTACAAGTTAGTAGTTTTTGTAAATTATTTCTCATCTTTTATTTCCAAGTCCAAAAGAGAGAGTTGAGAGCAAAATATTTTGAGAGAGAGCAAGAGAAGGAGAAGGAGTGCTAAGCTAGTTTATGTCTTCAAGATTCACAACATATTTTGGGAGAAAAAGAAGAATAGCCATTAAATCAAGGTAATGGTTATTTTAAATGAAGTTTTGTTTTTAAATTAAATAAATCATCATATTAGTATAAACATGTTAATATAGTTATTAATGTATAGTGGTAATATTTATGCCATGCTTGAGTTTAATATGCTTGGTTTGTATTTTGGTATATTTTATATGCTAAAATATGTATTTAATAGTGTGTAAACAAGTTTTGGAATTCATGACCAAAAATATTTTTATAAAACTTAGGTTTGATGTTCTAATATTATAGAACATTAAATCATGAGAAAAACAAAGTTTGAATCACTCAAAATGGAGTTATACACAAAAAGTTATGATTTGTGGTAGTTTATGTGATGTAAAAAATTTTATAAAAAAATAATGATATTAAATCATGAAAAATTAATTTTTCATGTTATAAATTAATATAAGGTGATTGGTAATTTTTTTGGATTTTTATTGAGGATTTAAAGCTTACTTGATGGTATATTTTTAATTAAAATGGGTACTGTTCACGTTCTGTCGGAAGAAAAATTTTTAAGGGTTTCCGCGCAATGCGCGCCTGTCACTGTTCACTGAGGACGCGGAGCCAAACGACGTCGTTTGGCGTACGTGGAATTTTACTCCGCGCGTTATGCGCGGAGGCCATTTCCGGCCTTTCAAAAACGACGCCGTTTTGGTCCGAAAAGATTATAACGCGCGCCATGCGCGGTAGTTATTTTTCAGGCGAAATTACAAGTTTGCCCCTCCGTGTTTTTCTTGGCAGAATTACCATTCTGCCCTCGGTTCAGTTTTTGAATTATTTACGGAAATGCCATTCGGATTAAATTTAAATAATTTAAATATTTAAAAACTAATTTAAAATTATAACAAAAATAATAATAATTCAAAAATAATATTGGGGAGGATATTTTTCATTAAGTTTAATATTTAAATATTTTAAATATTAATCTAGTTAGCTAAACCATGGTTAAGTTAAATAAATTTATTATTTATTTATTATTTTAAATGTTAATAATAAATAAAGATGATAAATTAGCAATTATTATTTAATGCCTATTAAATAATATTTAAAGAGAGATAAAATTTATAAATTAATTATTTATTATTTAAATATTATTAAATAATAAATAAGGATAATTAAGTAATTAATTATTATTTAATTAACATTAAATAACGATTAATGGAAATTAAATTATTAGAGTAATAATTTATTATTTAATTAAAATCATAAATAAGAATGATTTGATTATTATTTAACCTTAAATAATAATTAAAATTAATTAAATAATTAATTATTATTTAATTGACATTAAATAATAATTAAAGGGGATTAAGATTAGTAAACTATTATTTAATTTCCTTAATTAAATAATAAGTAAGGTTAATTACTTAGTTAATTATTGGTTGATTAACATTAAATTAAAGAAGGTTAAAATTAAGTTAATAATTATTTATTATTTAATTATAATTAAATAATAAGTAAGTACAATTAGTTATTATTTATTTTAAATAATAACTGGAGTTAATTAATTAATTTCTATTTAATCAATATTAAATAGTAATTAAAAAGAGATTGAGTTAATAAAATAAATTGAATTTAATTAAACAATTATAATAAGTTGTTTAAAGGTTTAATAAGTGTCCAACACTTAAGAAAAATATTTTCTAACTTATTAAATTATTAACCTAAAATGATTAAGTGTCTATAAGGTTAATAATATTGTTTTGACTACTGTAAATTATGTGTTAGTACTTATGTGTGGTAAATAAGTTCGTTATTTAAGCGTATAGTTATGCAAATATGCCGTACTAATTATTAGACCGACTTTATTAATGTTAGGTCTTTCAAAGCAAGTTAGTTAAAGCTAGACAATTATTGTAGCTGAGCAAACATGCAAGTTCTCTAACCCTACTCAATTATTATCGTTGAAAAAGTTTCCATACTTGTATTTATTGTTAAAGCTTGAAGTGGTTTAATTATTTAAAATTATTCCACATCCATATTGTTTATACAATCGCACTTAGTGCATTTGAAGCTTATTAGTTCTTGATTCATGAACTGTATTAAAAATGTCTTAAGCTAATAATTCAGCTAGACATTACGTTTCTAAATTCAATAACTTGAATACTTTTAAAAGCTTATCCAAACCATTGTTGGGTGCGGATTTCTTATATTAAGTCTGAGAATTGAACAACCCTAAATTAGGGGATTTTGTGTCGGGAAACCGACTTTGGGCGCCAGTGACTAAATGTAATGCATATACAGCGGGTTGAATAGGCTGATCCCCTTGAAAACCAAACAACTCAAAGGGTCAGAGGAAACTCTATTATACCCTAGTTAGTTCAGGGTCCTTAGTGACCACTCAGCATTTTAAGATTCAAATATCCTGTTTATTAAAATTTGAATCCTGTTTCATTCACAATTGTTATATCTATTGTTGAATCATTGATAATATTTCCCATTCATTCATGATATATTAAATCTATATGATTGTTCTAAACTGGCTGAGCAAACTAGTTGCTCATTCTTGCTATATCATGAACCATTTTTCAGATAATCCTGATTGCTCAAAGAAGGATAAGGGAAAAGGAAAAGCCAGAGCTTAAGTTAGCTTATGCATGCTAATTAGATCTTTAATTATGTATTTACGGTTGTTAAACCTTTTGTAATTCCTTGTGATAGGAACTGTTATTATGTTAAGGTTGATAGACCCTGGTATTGTAACCTTTTGAAGGGAACCAATATGTATTATTCCGCGATATTTAAATGCAATGTATGTATTTAATTTTCAGTAATGTGTTGAATAGTGAGAACCAAACTCGAGGTTATGGAACCCGGATTTGGGGTCGTCACAGGTTGGTATCAGAGCTGCAGGTTAGAAACGTTAGGATTTGCGAAACCTAAGTTATAACCTTAGTAATAAACTCATATCGAGTGCGTTAGGGGATGAATCGGGGAGATTCATCATATTGTGTATTTCTGGAGATGGATTGAGAAAATCCATCGAGCCGAGATGTACATGATAAAATATCATTTCATTTCATCAATGAATATATTTTATTGCTGTACTAACGTGTGTTATTGTTTTATGATATAGGATGGCAGAGATCGGACAGTCGAGTCGCACTGCTGAGGAGGACTATATTGATATCCATATGGATACTGCACAGCCGCTGGTGGCTGCACCCGTAGAGGAGCCAGAGTTGGATCCTGAGGAGGGGGATCATGTGGAGCCCGTCTGGGGCGGAGTCACGAGGCCTTACAGTGAGGATGAGGCAGAGTCAGAGGAGTCTGAGGAGGAGGAGTCAGCTGATGGCATGGGCACCACTGCCGCTGACATCATAGAGGGACTGACCGATAGGAACGAGGGGCTGGAGGCAAGGGTCCAGCATCTAGAGGAGCAGAATCTGACCCACCAGCACATGGAGCATCAGTATAGGGATGCGGCTTATCAGTTCTCTGGCGAGAACACAGAGCTGAAGGAGAGGATTGTAGGACTTGAGGATCAGATACAGGAGTACGAGGATTCGGTGGAGCACTTTGCAGTGCTGACACATCAGCTGGTAGATCAGGATGTGGAGCTGCAGGCTAAGTTAGCAGTAGCTGAGACTAGGTTAGCCGAGGCTGAGCTGAAGGTTCAGCAGGTTCAGGCAGAGAAGGCCGCCATCCGTGCACACTGGCAGGAGGCGATAGAGGACCGAATAGAGATGGAGAGACAGCGGGATGCCGCTTATGGCCAGATGATTGAGCTAGAGGAGGAGGTCCGCGAGAAGCGGGTGAGGACGGATAGACTTTGCTACGTCTACCGATCTTCATATGGTAGGCTTCAGAGCAGGGTGCACTACTACCCAGCTGAGGAGGGCCAGTCTATGCACACCATCAGCAGGAGTGTGGTGATGGCCATCGGGGATGAGGAGTATGACGACGCGATCCGTAGGGGGATGCGCAGTCAGTAGTAGTAGTAGTTGTTTTCTAATTTCGTATGTAAATAGATGCAGTAAAACCCAACTTTTGTTTTATTAGAGGGTTAATATGTCACTAAATCCCAACTCTAGGAAGTTGTAGGATATGTCAGATCCCATCTTTTGTAGCTTCTCTGGGATAGAAGCATTTATAGCAGTATGCTTTTGATGTAAAGTGTTACGCACTCCTGTTTTAGCATATGAGTATAAATGCAGTTGAATTTATGTTTATATGCGTGTTGAAATAATTACTTGTATTTTAGCTAGACATTGTCTAAGATACAAAATAATGAAATGAAAAAGATGAAACCAGTATAATAATGTAAATTTTTGTTTATAACAGAAAATGCCGCCACGTAGACAACCACCAAGGAACCAGGGGATAAAAGAGTCAGTTAACAACGACGCGGGGGGACACAACGTAGACCCTATGCAAAACTTTGTCGACATGCTAGCTGAGGCAATGCAAAACCGCCACCCTGTTGTAGCAAATCCACCACCACCACCACCAACTCAGTTGGCAAATTTCAAAGATTTTAAAGCGGTGGGACCGTCAGAGTTTAGGGGAACATCGGACCCGATAGAAGCCCAGTCTTGGATAAAGGAGATAGAGAAGGCGTTCGTTATCGCAAGAGTAGCTGAGGAGCAAAAGACAGTTTTTGCTACCTACATGATGAAGGGCGAAGCCAATTTCTGGTGGGAAGCCAATCAGAATAGGGTTGGGGATGGTGTGGTGCCCTGGACAAAATTTAAGAAAATATTCGACGAGAATTATTTCCCGAAAAGTATGAAAAGTAGGATGGAGGTAAGGTTTCTAGAACTGAAACAGGAGAACATGTCGGTACCGGAGTACGCGGCAAAATTTAATGAGCTGGCCAGGTTCGTTCCACATCAGGTAGACACGGAGTAACGCAAGGCCAGGAGGTTCGAGAATGGATTGAGACCTTGGATATTCAACAAGGTAGCAGTACTGCAGATTGACTCGTTCGCAACTTTGCTAGAGAAGTCAATCATTGCTGAAGGAGGAAGCGACGCATTAACCAAGTACAACCAGGAGAGAAACAAGAAGAAAAATGAAGGGGGAAGCAAGAACAGCAACAGTGGAGGCAATAATAACAATAACAGCAATAAGCGCAAATAGGACAACAGTAATGACAAGAGCTCGGGGAATCAACAAGGAAGTGTTCAGAAAAAGCCAGCATGCAATATTTGTGGAAAGAATCATTTCGGGGAGTGCAGGAAAGGCAAGAACATGTGCTACAATTGTGGTCAGATGGGACATATTTCTCCAAATTGTCCCCTCCCAAAGAAAGTGAGATGCTTTTCTTGCGGAGCATCTGACCACCTGATAAAGGATTGCCCTAAGAAGAAGAATGACGGGGGTAGCGGCTACAAGGGCAATAACAGCAAATTGGCTATCGGGGGACCGATACCACAGAACAAACCGACAGCCCGGACATTCAATATGACGGTGCAAGATGCCGTGGGGTCAAAAGACGTGGTGTCAGGTATTATTCCGATCAATAATATAAATGCATATGTATTGTTTGATTCGGGTGCTACCTGTTCATTTGTGTCTGATGATTTCGCTAGACGATTAGAGTTGCCTAGGGACAAACTAGAAAACTCAATGAACATAGAAGTTGCTAATAAAGAAGTGATTCCGGTAGAATACATACATAGAAATTGTTGTGCTGAAATCAGGGGTTAGAAATTAAATGTGAATCTAATTCCAATACGTCTGGGGGAATTTGATGTAATACTTGGGATGGATTGGTTGTTTAACCACGGGGCGATAATTGATTGTCAGAAGAAGTGCATACACCTTAAGACACCAAATAAGTCTAAGGTTGTATTTTATGGCAGCAAGTCGTCAAGACAGTCTTCTTGTCTGACGATGATGCAAGCCAAGAAATTATTGAAGAAAGGTTGTGTAGGGTATTTGGCTCATGTGGTTGACACACAAGTGGTGAGTCCCGGGATGGAGCAAATACCAGTAGTTAGGGAATTTATGGATGTTTTTCCAGATGTACTGCCGGGTTTACTGCCGGACAGGGAGATAGAATTTGTGATTGATTTAGTACCGGGGACAGCACCGATATCGAAAGAACCATATAGGATGGCTCCGGTAGAAGTAAAGGAATTGATGGTGCAATTGCAGGAGTTGTTAGATAATAAGTACATTCAGCCAAGTGTTTCTCCATGGGGAGCACCGGTGCTGTTTGTAAAGAAGAAGGATGGATCGATGAGATTGTGTATGGATTATAGAGAGCTGAATAAGGTGACAATTAAGAACAAGTACCCGTTACCACGAATTGACGATCTTTTCGATCAATTGAAAGGGGCGAAGTACTTTTCAAAGATTGACTTAAGGACTGGTTATCATCAGTTGAAAGTCAGGAAGGAGGATATACCCAAGACGGCATTCAGAACTCGATATGGGCATTATGAGTTTCTGGTGATGTCGTTTGGACTAACGAATGCGCCAGCCGCATTTATGGACATGATGAACAGAATATTCAAGCAATACTTGGATAAATTTGTAGTCGTGTTCATTGACGATATTTTGGTGCATTCCAAAACGGAGGAAAAGCATGCTGAACACCTAAGATTGGTGTTGGAGATTTTACGGAAGGAGCGGTTGTACGCTAAGTTTTCAAAGTGTGAATTCTGGTTGGAGAGAGTTCAATTTTTAGGTCATGTTATTGACAAGGAGGGAGTTTCGGTTGATCCGGCGAAGATTGAATCGGTAATGAATTGGGAGCAACCAAGGACGCCGACAGAAGTAAGAAGTTTCTTAGGGTTAGCGGGTTACTATCGGAGGTTCATTCAAGACTTCTCAAAGATAGCAACACCGTTGACCAACTTAACAAGAAAGATGGTGAAATACGTGTGGACGGAGAAGTGTGAGGAAAGTTTTCAGGAGTTAAAGAAAAGACTTAGTGAAGCACCTGTATTGACCTTACCAGACGATACAGGAGGTTTTACGGTCTACAGTGATGCATCGCACAAGGGGCTTGGCTGTGTGCTTATGCAAAATGGCAAAGTCGTTGCGTATGCGTCCAGACAATTAAAAGATTATGAGAAGGGATATCCTACCCACGACTTGGAATTGGCAGCGGTAGTATTTGCCCTTAAAATTTGGAGGCATTATTTGTATGGAGAGAAATGTGAGATATTCACAGACCATAAGAGTCTAAAGTATATCTTCACACAGAAGGAGTTGAATATGAGGCAACGCAGATGGTTGGAATTGATCAAAGATTATGATTGTGAAATTCTATATCATCCCGGCAAGGCCAACGTAGTAGCGGATGCTCTGAGTAGAAAGAGCAGGGAGAAATTGTTCATATTGACAGATCAAGAACAATTGGTTCAAGAGATGGCTCGAATGGAGTTGGAAGTGAGAAGTCCAAACGAGTCAATAGAAGTCGAGGTGATCCCAACCTTGTTAGATAGGGTGAAAGAGGCTCAAGACAAAGATGAGGAATGTGACAGAATCCGGAAGAGGATGACCGATGGAGAAGAGGTCAAGTTTAAAATTGATAGCATGGGATTGCTGAGATTTGAAAATCGTGTTTGGGTACCGCTAGTGCCTGAATTACGAGAGGAAATTTTGCAAGAGGCCCACAGTACGAGATACTCGATACATCCGGGGAGTACGAAGATGTATCAAGATCTACGTCAGCATTTTTGGTGGCCGAATTTAAAGAGGGAGGTTGCAGAATGTGTCAGCCGATGCCTAACTTGTCAAAGGGTAAAGGCCGAACATCAGAGACCAAGTGGATTGTTACAGCCGTTAGAAATTCCTGAGTGGAAATGGGAGCATATCACAATGGATTTTGTGGTAGGGCTTCCAACAACACAGAAGGGATATGACGCAATTTGGGTGATTGTGGATCGACTAACAAAGTCAGCGCACTTTTTGCCGATCAAGATTAGGTTCAGTTTGGATCAGTTGGCCAAATTGTACATCAAAGAGATAGTTTCAAGACATGGGGTGTCGGTATCGATTGTGTCAGACAGAGATCCGCGCTTCACGTCAAAATTTTGGAGAAGTCTTCAGGAGAGATTGGGGACACAGTTGAGAATGAGTACAGCGTATCATCCGCAGACCGATGGGCAAAGTGAGAGAACAATTCAGACATTGGAAGATATGCTCAGGGCCTGCGTAATGGATTTCAGGGGCAGTTGGGAAATCCATCTACCACTAGTTGAGTTTGCATACAACAACAGTTATCATGCGAGCATAGGTATGCCGCCTTACGAAGCTTTATATGGCAGAAAATGCAGAACACCTCTATGTTGGGATGAGGTAGGAGAACGCCGACTGTTGGGGCCAGAATTGGTTCAACAGACGGTAGAAATTATCAAGGTAATAAGAGCTCGGCTAGTAGCAGCTCAAGACCGTCAAAAGAAATACGCCGATTTACATCGACAGAAACGAGACTTCGAGGTGGGGAGTTTTGTGTTCATTAAGGTATCTCCCTGGAAAGGGAAGATCAGGTTTGGAAAGAAGGGGAAATTGAGTCCAAGGTTCATAGGACCGTTCGAAATATTGAGAAGAGTGGGTGAAATAGCATACGAGGTAGCTTTACCTCCTGAATTGGAACATATTCACAATGTGTTTCACGTGTCGGTATTGCGGCCATACAAACCAGACTACAAGCACATTATCTCCTATGAACCAATTCAAGTCGGGAAGGACTTATCATATGAAGAAGTTCCTGTTCAGATACTCGATAGGAAGGAACAGAAACTGAGAAATAAGATAATTCATTCTGTCAAAGTACTTTGGAGGAATCACGCTATTGAAGAAGCTACGTGGGAATTAGAGGAGGAAATTAGGACAAATTACCCGTTTTTATTTGAGTAACCTTATTTTACAATTCCGAGGACGGAATTTTTATAAGGAGGGGAGAATGTAATGTCCTAGAATTTCCACATCTTTATTAATTAAATTATTAATTTAATTTCCAACGAATTAGTTTTACGAGATTATTTAAATCTTTTTATGTGATTAATTAATTATGTGATTAAATAATTATGTAATTAATTACTAAAATTAATTAAAGGGGGTCACTAATATGTTATTAAATTAGTGAACAAACCCTAAAGTTTTAATATCAAAATAATTGATAAGTTTCCTATTATTTAAATATTCAATTAAATTGAATATAATGAGTGAATTAAATATAATAAATTAATTAATATGATTATTAATTAATGTAAATAATGTGAAATATTAATAATAATATTTATTAGTCCATTTAGTAATTTAATACTAATGGGTTAGAATATTTAATTATTTATTCAATTTAATTATTTATTTAATCATGGATTGAATAATTAATGTATAAATTATTAAATTAGCCCAACATGGGTCAATTAGTAGCCCAAGTGTAGAATAATAAAATTTGACAATTTAGTAGCCCAAACAATTTAATAGAAGCCCAATTGGTATTTTAAATTAAAGCCCAATGATTGGCCCACTTGAAAAATACTTAATTAAACTATTATTTATTTAAAAAGTAAAAGTGACTCAAATTATGGGACAAAAAGAAGGGATGTTGCCGGCAAGAAGGAGAAGAGAGAGGGTATTGCTTTTATTATTATTATTATTATTTGCTTTTCATTTATTTAATTAAAAGGATTGCTTGTTTTATTTTTAAAAGTACATGAAACCATGCTTCTTTTCACCAACTTAGTACTTAGCTAGAATTCTTGCACAAGTCTCCAACCACCCTCATTATGGAAATTTGATAGATATAGATTTTATATCTATTCAAATTGTAAGTATACTTACAAGTTAGTAGTTTTTGTAAATCATTTCTCATCTTTTATTTCCAAGTCCAAAAGAGAGAGTTGAGAGCAAAATATTTTGAGAGAGAGCAAGAGAAGGAGAAGGAGTGCTAAGCTAGTTTATGTCTTCAAGATTCACAACATATTTTGGGAGAAAAAGAAGAATAGCCATTAAATCAAGGTAATGGTTATTTTAAATGAAGTTTTATTTTTAAATTAAATAAATCATCATATTAGTATAAACATGTTAATATAGTTATTAATGTATAGTGGTAATATTTATGCCATGCTTGAGTTTAATATGCTTGGTTTGTATTTTGGTATATTTTATATGCTAAAATATGTATTTAATAGTGTGTAAACAAGTTTTGGAATTCATGACCAAAAATATTTTTATAAAACTTAGGTTTGATGTTCTAATATTATAGAACATTAAATCATGAGAAAAACAAAGTTTGAATCACTCAAAATGGAGTTATACACAAAAAGTTATGATTTGTGGTAGTTTATGTGATGTAAAAAATTTTATAAAAAAATAATGATATTAAATCATGAAAAATTAATTTTTCATGTTATAAATTAATATAAGGTGATTGGTAATTTTTTTGGATTTTTATTGAGGATTTAAAGCTTACTTGATGGTATATTTTTAATTAAAATGGGTACTGTTCACGTTCTGTCGGAAGAAAAATTTTTAAGGGTTTCCGCGCAATGCGCGCCTGTCACTGTTCACTGAGGACGCGGAGCCAAACGACGTCGTTTGGCGTACGTGGAATTTTACTCCGCGCGTTATGCGCGGAGGCCATTTCCGGCCTTTCAAAAACGACGCCGTTTTGGTCCGAAAAGATTATAACGCGCGCCATGCGCGGTAGTTATTTTTCAGGCGAAATTACAAGTTTGCCCCTCCGTGTTTTTCTTGGCAGAATTACCATTCTGCCCTCGGTTCAGTTTTTGAATTATTTACGGAAATGCCATTCGGATTAAATTTAAATAATTTAAATATTTAAAAACTAATTTAAAATTATAACAAAAATAATAATAATTCAAAAATAATATTGGGGAGGATATTTTTCATTAAGTTTAATATTTAAATATTTTAAATATTAATCTAGTTAGCTAAACCATGGTTAAGTTAAATAAATTTATTATTTATTTATTATTTTAAATGTTAATAATAAATAAAGATGATAAATTAGCAATTATTATTTAATGCCTATTAAATAATATTTAAAGAGAGATAAAATTTATAAATTAATTATTTATTATTTAAATATTATTAAATAATAAATAAGGATAATTAAGTAATTAATTATTATTTAATTAACATTAAATAACGATTAATGGAAATTAAATTATTAGAGTAATAATTTATTATTTAATTAAAATCATAAATAAGAATGATTTGATTATTATTTAACCTTAAATAATAATTAAAATTAATTAAATAATTAATTATTATTTAATTGACATTAAATAATAATTAAAGGGGATTAAGATTAGTAAACTATTATTTAATTTCCTTAATTAAATAATAAGTAAGGTTAATTACTTAGTTAATTATTGGTTGATTAACATTAAATTAAAGAAGGTTAAAATTAAGTTAATAATTATTTATTATTTAATTATAATTAAATAATAAGTAAGTACAATTAGTTATTATTTATTTTAAATAATAACTGGAGTTAATTAATTAATTTCTATTTAATCAATATTAAATAGTAATTAAAAAGAGATTGAGTTAATAAAATAAATTGAATTTAATTAAACAATTATAATAAGTTGTTTAAAGGTTTAATAAGTGTCCAACACTTAAGAAAAATATTTTCTAACTTATTAAATTATTAACCTAAAATGATTAAGTGTCTATAAGGTTAATAATATTGTTTTGACTACTGTAAATTATGTGTTAGTACTTATGTGTGGTAAATAAGTTCGTTATTTAAGCGTATAGTTATGCAAATACGCCGTACTAATTATTAGACCGACTTTATTAATGTTAGGTCTTTCAAAGCAAGTTAGTTAAAGCTAGACAATTATTGTAGCTGAGCAAACAGGCAAGTTCTCTAACCCTACTCAATTATTATCGTTGAAAAAGTTTCCATACTTGTATTTATTGTTAAAGCTTGAAGTGGTTTAATTATTTAAAATTATTCCACATCCATATTGTTTATACAATCGCACTTAGTGCATTTGAAGCTTATTAGTTCTTGATTCATGAACTGTATTAAAAATGTCTTAAGCTAATAATTCAGCTAGACATTACGTTTCTAAATTCAATAACTTGAATACTTTTAAAAGCTTATCCAAACCATTGTTGGGTGCGAATTTCTTATATTAAGTCTGAGAATTGAACAACCCTAAATTAGGGGATTTTGTGTCGGGAAACCGACTTTGGGCGCCAGTGACTAAATGTAATGCATATACAGCGGGTTGAATAGGCTGATCCCCTTGAAAACCAAACAACTCAAAGGGTCAGAGGAAACTCTATTATACCCTAGTTAGTTCAGGGTCCTTAGTGACCACTCAGCATTTTAAGATTCAAATATCCTGTTTATTAAAATTTGAATCCTGTTTCATTCACAATTGTTATATTTATTGTTGAATCATTGATAATATTTCCCATTCATTCATGATATATTAAATCTATATGATTGTTCTAAACTGGCTGAGCAAACTAGTTGCTCATTCTTGCTATATCATGAACCATTTTTCAGATAATCCTGATTGCTCAAAGAAGGATAAGGGAAAAGGAAAAGTCAGAGCTTAAGTTAGCTTATGCATGCTAATTAGATCTTTAATTATGTATTTACGGTTGTTAAACCTTTTGTAATTCCTTGTGATAGAAACTGTTATTATGTTAAGGTTGATAGACCCTGGTATTGTAACATTTTGAAGGGAACCAATATGTATTATTCCGCGATATTTAAATGCAATGTATGTATTTAATTGTTAATAATGTGTTGAATAGTGAGAACCAAACTCGAGGTTATGGAACCCGGATTTGGAGTCGTCACAGATCCGAATCCGACCCGTTGACAGCCCTATAAACAAGTCCTGGAATTTATGACCAAAAATATTTTTATAAACCTTAGGTTTAATGTTCTAATATTAAAGAACATTAAATCATGAGAAAAACAAAGTTTGAATCACTCAAAATGGAGTTATATACAAAAAGTTATGATTTATGGTAGTTTATGTGATGTAAAAAATTTTATAAAAAAAGAATGATATTAAATCATGAAAAATTAAATTTTCATGTTATAAATTGATATTAAGTGATTGGTAATTTTTTTGGATTTTTATTGAGGATTTAAAGCTTACTTGATGGTATATTTTTAATTAAAATGGGTATTGTTCACATTCTGCCGGAAGAAGGAAAAAAAAGGGGTTTTCCGCGCAATGCGCGGAAGGTTATTTGGCTAAAGGACGCGGAGCCAAACGACGTCGTTTGGCGTTTGAAAGAATTTACTCCGCGCAATGCGTGGAAGCCGTTTCCGGCTTCTCAAAACAGCACCGTTTTGGGTAGTAAATTCTGTAACGCGCGGCAGTATATTTCCCGGCAAAATTACTAAAATGCCCCCCGTGTTTTTTTGGCGAAGCTACTATTTTGCCCTCGGTTTAGTTTTCAATTTATTTACAGAAATGCCATACGGGTTAAATTTAAATAATTTAAATAATTAAAAACTAATTTAAAATTTTAACAAAAATAATAATAATACAAAAATGATATTGAGGAGGATATTTTTCATTAAGTTTAATATTTAAATATTTTAAATATTAATCTAGTTAGCTAAATTATGGTTAAGTTAAATAAATTTATTAGTTATTTATTATTTAAAATGTTAATGATAAATAAAGGTGATAAATTAACAATTATTATTTAATTCCTGTTAAATAATAATTAAAGGGAGATAAAAATTTATAAATTAATTATTTATTATTTAAATATTATTAAATAATAAATAAAGATAATTAAGTAATTAATTATTATTTAATTAGCATTAAATAACGATTAATGGAAATTAAGTTATTAGATTAATAATTTATTATTTAATTTAAATAATAAATAAGGATGAATTGATTATTATTCAACCTTAAATAATAATTGAAATTAATTAAATAATTAATTATTATTTAATTGACATTAAATAGTAATTAAAGAGGATTAAAATTAGTAAACTATTATTTAATTTTCTTAAATTAAATAATAGGGAATGTTAATTACTTAGTTAATTATTAGTTGATCAATATTAAATTAAAGAAGGCTAAAATTAAGTCAATAATTATTTATTATTTAATTATTATTAAATAATGTGTATGTGCAATTAGTTATTATTTATAATAACTAAAGTTAATTAATTAATTTCTATTTAATCAAGATTAAATAGTAATTAAATAGAGATTGAGTTAATAAAATAAATTGAATTTAATTATGATTTAATGAAACAATTGTAATAAGTTGTTTAAGGGTTTAATAAGTGTCAAACGCTTAAGAAAAATATTTTTCTAACTTATTAAATTATTAACCTAATTTGATTGAGGGTATATAAGGTTAATAATATTATTTTGACTAATGAAAATTATATGTTAGTACTTATGTGTGGTAAATAAGTTCATTAGTGAGCGTATAGTTATGCAAATACGCCGTACTAATTATTAGACCAACTTTATTAATGTTAAGTCTTTCAAAGCAAGTTAGTTAAAGCTAGACATTTATTGTAGCTGAGCAGACATGCAAGTTCTCTAACCCTACTCAATTATTATTGAACAAGTTTCTATACTTGTATTTATTGTCAGAGCTTGAAGTGGTTTAATTATTTAAAATTATCCCACATCCTTATTGTTTATAAAATCGCACTTGGTGCATTTGAAGCTTATTAGTTCTTGATTCATGAACTGTATTAAAAATGTCTAAAGCTAATAGTTCAGCTAGACATTGCGTTTATAAATTCAATAACATGAATACTTTTAAAAGCTTATCCAAACCATTGTTGGGTGCGGATTTCTTATATTAAGTCTGAGAATTAAACAACCCTAAATTAGGGGATTTTGTGTCGGGAAACCGACTTTGGCGCCAGTGACTAAATGTAATGCATATACAGCGGGCTGAATAGGCTGATCCCCTTGAAAACCAAACAACTCAAAGGGTCAGAGAAAACTCTATTATACCCTCGTTAGTTCAGGGTCCTTAGTGACCGCTCAACATTTTAAGATTCAAATCTTCTGTTTATTAAAAATTTGAATCCTGTTTCATTCACAATTGTTATATCTATTGTTGAATCATTGATGATATTTCTCATTCATTCATGATATATTAAATCTCTATGATTGTTCTAAACTTGCTGAGCAAACTAGTTGCTCATTCTTGCTATATCATGAACCATTTTTCAGATAAACCTGATTGCACAAAGAAGGATAAGGGAAAAGGAAAAGCCAGAGATTAAGTTAGCTTATGCATGCTAACTAGCTATTTAAATGTGTATTTACTGTTGAAGAACCTATTGTAATTCCTTATGATAGGAACTGTTTTTATGTTAAGGTTGATAGACCCTGGTATTGTAACCTTTTGAAGGGAACCAATATGTATTATTCCGCGATATTTAAATGCAATGTATGTATTTAATTGTTGGTAATGTGTTGAATAGTGAGAACCAAACTCGAGGTTATGGAACCCGGATTTGGGGTCGTCACATCGACAATCAAGTGAAAGAGGTTGCACAGAAACACCGAGATGTCGTTTGGAAAAGCCATGAGCAGGACATGAAAATAAAGAGGCTCCGAATAGAAAATAAGGGGTTATCCCAAACCAATCAACAACTGGTAGAAGCTACAAACACTCATGCCAAATGCTTAGAGGAATCCCACCAATTAAAGCTTCAATTCCAAGCCCTCGAGGAGAGGAACAATGAGCACGTCTTGAACATCCAATAGTTGAGCGAGGCGCACGCCGCTACTTAAACTTCCCTTCAACAGAATATAGAGGAGAACCGGGCTCTCCGCCAACGGCTCCTGCAATAAATCAAGCTCCCTAAGCAGAATGAAGACCTTCGTTAGCAAGTCTTGGAAGCTCAACGTCAAATAGAGACCCTAGAGACGACGATTCGTTCGAACCAGGCCATGCAAGCCTCCGCAGAAGAACAACATCGCACCGAGGTCGCCCGCCCAACAAAATGAACAACTCGTTGAGCAACTACAGAATTTAAACAAGCTACACACCCAACTTAAAAAGGTCAATCGAAAAGGCTTTGCTGAGCACGCGAAGCTTTAAAAGTATGTCGGTACTCTCAAGAAAGCTTACCACGACCTGAAGGAAAGCACGAAAGAAATAGCCACAACTCAAAAGCAAATTATTGCTGAGTACAGGGCTTCAGCTGAATTAATGGAGGAGATAGCTGTGGAATTTGGTAAAGGTTATCAAGTTGCCCTTTTGAAGATCCAAGCAGTAGACGCAGACCCCAAGGCAGTAGGTTTCTCTAACGATGACCTCCTCTTGCTAGAAGATGACGTAACTAACGAACCCGAGCCCGAAGCTGATAATAACCCTCCACCCGATCCCTCAAACCTCTGATTGACCTGTAAATAACTTTTCTCTGTATATTGCTTGTAGATAAGAATTAATCATGTAATAAATCAAATCATGTTAATAAAACGGTGATATCATTTACATCAGGTGTTTAACGTGTAACCGTTCAAATAAGCCAACAAACAAAATACATGCCCTTTATTGAGGCCCGATTACATTGTCATAACAGACTAGTTCTTACAAAAGTGCCCGGCTACTAATAGTACTTTTTCAACCAACCAGCATGTCAAGTGTTTTTTACTCAGTTCCCTCCATATCTCTAAGTTGATAAGTTTCTTCTTTGACAACTTCAATGATTTCGTAAGGGCCTTCCCAGTTAGGCATCAACTTTCCCGTATTGTAAGTAGTCGAGGCCTCGGCTTCTCTGAGCACCAGATCTCCTATCTCAAATCTCCTGATCTGGACCCATCTGTTGTAATACTTAGCCGCCCTCTATTGGTAAATGGCTAACCTCAGTACCACAACGTCTCGAGCTTCTTCTAGTAAGTCAAGGTTAAGTCGGAGTCCTTCCTCATTGTATAATTCCCTGAAACTGGATACCCTGAATGAGGAAGATCCGATTTCGACTGGGATTAATGCATCTGTCCCGTAAGCCAAACTAAACGGCAAGTCTCCCGTAGTTATTCACGGAGTGGTCTGATAAGCCCACAAAACACTTTGTAACTCCTCGGGCCACCTCCCTTTAGCTTAATCTAATCGCCTTTTAACTCCATTGAGCAGAGTTTGGTTAGTGACCTTAACTTGGCAGTTGGACTTGGGGTGGGCCACAGAGATTTTTTAATGTTGAATCCCCAAATCGGACAAGAACTCCTCAAACCTTTTCCCCACAAATTGCGTACCATTATCCGAAACGAGTACCCAGGGGATGCCAAACCGGTATACCACTGACTCCTTCATGAATTTCACGTAATCCTCTTCGGTGATATGGCGAAGAGGTTTAGCCTCAACCCACTTGGTTATATAGTCGATGGCCACTATCACATACTGCAGTTGTCCCTTTGCTTTTGGCAGCGGCCCCAACAAATCTACCCCCCAAATAGCAAACAGGATAGAAGATAGTACTGATGACAATTCCTCCAGAGGTTAACGTGGGATCGAACTCTTAATCTGGCATTTCAGGCATTTCTAGATATACCCTTTGGCTTTTTGGAACATAGTCGGCCAATAATACCCTTGTCAGATCAATTTGTACTCCAACGACTTAGCCCCCATGTGGTCTCCGCAAATCCCCTCATGAACTTCCTTAAGTGCATACGTTGCCTCAGATGGAATCAAGCATTTCAACAATAGAGACAAATATGATCTCTTGTATAAATCCCCATCAATTAGACAAAAATAAGAACTCTGGTATTTGATTCTTTCCGCCATGACTTTATCGGTTAGAAGCTTCCTGTCAGCCAAGTAATCTAGGTAAAGCGTTATCCAGCAGTTCAACCTTTCGATGCACAAAAGTTCTTTTCTGTTGATACTCGATTCTGTCAGGACTTCCAAGTATACCAACCCACCGAAATCATCCACCTATGTAGCGGCCAGTTTTGACAAAGCATCGGCTGTAGAGTTCCCTTCCCTTTTGATCCCGTTGATAGAGTAGGCTTCAAACCTTTGTAGCGTCATTTTTACCTCGACTAAATATTGGGTCATCCTCGTCCCTCAGGTTTCATACTCACCTTGAATCTGTTTTACAACCAATTGTGAAACGCTGAAAATAATTAAATGTCAGACTTCCAAACTTTTAGCCAGTCTTAGGCCCGTTAATAGTGCTTCATACTCCGCTTTATTATTGGTTGCCTGAAACTTGAATCATATGGTTTGCTAGACCTTAAATCCTTTCGGATTGGTGAGCATAACCCCTGCCCCGCTGGCCTCGGGATTAGCTGACCCGTCAACATATATCGTCCACGAAAAACCATGGCTCGACTGTCCCCCAGCCGTGACGGCCACTTCAAAGGGAGGGACGTCTCCCCCCTCAGGGAAAGTACACTCGATCATGAAGTCTACCAACGCCTGACCCTTGATGGCCGTGCGGGGATGATATTCCAGGTTATACTTACTCAGCTCTATGGCCCATACCATCATTCTCCCCAAAGTATCTGGTTTGCCCACGACTTTCTTTAAAGGTTGAGTTGTGTAAATAACGATAAGCTGACCTTGAAAATAATGTCGGAGTTTTCGACTGGCCACCACCAAAGCGTACACACACTTTTTCAGATTTGGATATCTAGTCTCGGCATTTCTCAGCACATGGCTAACATAATAAACTGGGCGTTGAATACCCCCTTCTTCCCTTATCAAAACAGCGCCAACAGCTAGCAGACTTACCGATAGGTATAAGTACGGTGACTCTCAAGATATAGGTCTTTGCAATAAGGGGGCCATCATCAGATATTTCTTAATCCCTTGGAAGACATCTTCACATTCTGAAGTCCACTGAAAAGTCTTTTCATTCTTCGATCTCTTTAAAGTATTAAAGAAGGGTAGGCATCTTTCAGCCGATCTCGACATGAACCTCCTCAATGCAGCGATACGACCAGTGAGCCTCTGAACATCTTTAAAATTTTGCGGCAATTGGATGTCTAGTATTGCATTGATCTTCTCCGGATTGGCTTCAATTCCCCTTTTACTTACCAAGTACCCTAAGAATTTGCCCGAGCCGAGACCGAAAGTGCATTTAGTGGGTTTGAGTCGCATATTGCACAGTCGCACCATTTTGAAACACTCCTCTAGATCGCGAAAGTGGTTCTATATCTGAGGGCTTTTAACTATCATGTCATCTACATATACCTCCATGTTTCTGCCCCGATCTACTTTTGAAAAACAGTGTTCATCATCCTCTGATATGTAGCCCCGACATTTATCAACCCAAAGGTCATTATTTTGTAGGCATAAATGGCCCGATGGATGATAAAGGCCGTCTTCGGAATATCTTCTTTTGCCATGAAAATTTGGTGATAACCCAAGAAGACGTCCAGAAAACTTAGAACCAAGTTTTTCGATGTGGAATCAATGAGTTGGTCAATGTATGGTAGTGGGTAAAAGTCTTTTGGGTAGGCCTTGTTCAAATACGTGTAATCAATACAAACCCTCCACTTTCCATTCTATTTTCTAACCAAAACCACGTTGGCCAGCCATTCTGGGTATTCAATCTCTTCAATAACTCCAGCATCCAATAATTTATCGAGCTTCCCGTCAATGATTTTCTGATGTTCGGGCACAAATATCCTTCGTTTTTGATACACGAGCTTCTTACTCGGATCAACTATCAATTTGTGAACAGCCACATCCTCGGCCATCCCCGGCATATCCTGAGGTGTCCAAGCGAAGATATCAGCATAATCCCGTAAAATTTAGACCAGCTGAATCTTAATAGCACCGGGTAATTCAATACTTATCTTCATTATTTTTTATTTATTGTCGGGTATCAATTCTACCTCCTCAATATCCTCGGTCGGGGATGCTAACGGCTCGGTATCCCCATTTGTGTAAGGTTCTATGTCAACGGTCATAGTGTGATGTTGTCTGCTAACCCCGACAGTCGACGAAGTCAAAGCATGGCGGTAGCATCTTCGGGCAATGTCAACATCTCCTTTTACTTCACCAACGCCTTCCGAGGTAGGGAACTTGATTTTGAAATGCGGAATGGAAGTAACAGCATTTAAAGCTGTCAAAATGGTTTGCCCTAAGATAACATTGTAGGACGAATCATCCTGGACGACAAAGAACTTCACCTGTACCGTAACCTGTCTAGGAGTCGTGCCAAACACCACAGGGAGTTCCAAGGTCCCGATCACGGGTACTGTCTCATTCCCAAATCTGTACAAAGGTGACTTTGTTCCCACTTTCAGCCTTACTCTTTGAAGATCCATTCTCTAATAAGCATGACTATACAATACATCTACTAACGACCCATTATCTATCATTATCTTTTTCACGTCTACCGATCCAACCTGAGCAATAATAACCAAAGCCCCCTCGTGTGGCTCCACGGCTTCGGTTGGATAGTCTTTTTCTAAAAATGAGATCATCATTTTGGGAAAAGGTCGATCTACCTTAGAAGGTTGGTCTGTCAACGTTGAGACCGATCCCGAGGATGATCGACGCCTTTTACCGATGTTCCATGTTATTGATCCCTCTATTATAACATTAATAACCCTTCGTGGGTGATTCCCCTGTTCTGCTCTTTTCTCGGTCGTAGGCTCAGAATTTTTTGCTTGTGTTTCCCATCCCACTACAAACTGAGTTAATTCACCTTTCTAAACTTTGGTCTCAATCATGTCCATCAACCAGGCACATGTTTATGTGGCGTGCCCTGTCCGTCGGTGATACTGACAATATGGATCGAACTTATCCAGTCTATATCTTGAGGATCCCTGCCCTGGCCTATCCTCATTCCTTATGGTTTCCAAGATCTTAACCCGATCAGCGCTGAGAGGTATGCAAGATCTATTCTCTATCCGAGGTTGATAGAGAGTTTTACTCACATTCGGTTATCCTCTACTCGGCCCCATTATGTCGAAGACATTAGGTTGGTTATCTCCACCTTTATTCCCGCCATAGGTTTTACTTTTCATACCTTTGTTCCGTGGTATCAAACTATTCATGGCCTTCTCGATTGCTATGAATTTTTCGGCTAGGTCATATGCATCTAAAAGGTCTTTTAGAGGATTAAACATTATATCCTTCATCATTTTTTTATTTCTGATAACATCCATCCCCGTGGTGAAGAACCCCAGTGTTTGTATCATATTGAGGTCGGTAATGGTTTTCACCACATCTCGGAACCTCTGTACGCACTGGCTCAATGACTCACCAGACTTCTGCTTGACTTGCATCAAAGAGGCTGTCACTTTGCCTTTCGTCTTGTTGCTACCAAACCGTTCATAAAATCGAACACTCAATTCGGTCCACGAGTGGATACAATTAGATGGTAACGACATCATCCACTATTTAGCCCCCTTCTTTAGTGTCGTTACGAAGATCTGACACATTCCCGTCTCAGAATGGTTATAATACCTCATTACTCCCTCATACGAGCTGGTGTGATCATAGAAGTCACCCGAGCCATCATACATCTCCAAAGGTGGCAGCTTCTTCTTCGGGTCAACCTTTTCCTGGTCAATGGCGGCTGAGAACAAAGATTTTGGGTCCAAAGGCATGGGTCTTGACGCTTCCGGCTCGGACTCGGTCGCCGACCGTGCTTCGGCCGCAACCAATCTTTTTTCTAACTCAGAAATCCTTTCTATAACCGGGTCGACAATGAGTACATAGGGAACTATCCGTTGATCTTCCCGACCTGACTCTGTCCTGGTGCCTCCATATCCAGTTCCATAGTCCGGAGTCCAGGCCTTTTCTCGGGAATGTCATCTCGGGGAATCGGGTTGTCTCCTTTCTTCAGATCGATCCCAACCGACAAGGTCGGGTTGTCTCATATAACCTTAAAACTAGTTATGACCCCTTGTATTGCCTTAACTGTCTCGGTCGTGTTGTCTTATATAACCCTGATACTGGTGTTGCCCTTTGTATCCCCTTGACCAACCCAATCATGTTGTCTCATATAACCCTGAGACTGGTGTTAGCCCCTCGTATCTCCTTGATTGACCCAGTCATGTTGTCTCATATAACCTTGAGACTGTTAACCCCTTATATCTCCTTGACCGACCTGGTCATGTTGTCTCATATAACCTTGAAACTGGTGTTGATTATTGGATTCAGATCGCCCCACCCTTCCCCGCTTCAACCTGGACTGACTTTGTAGAGTATCTGCCCGTTCTCTGCTGTCGATAGTAGTGGATGGGTCCCTCTTCATGCAAATCCAATAGGTGGGCCTGTCAATCCTGACGTTCACGCTGTAAAGACTCAAACTCAATTTCTGCTTCTCTGATTTTGTATTATCTGTCTCTCTCAGCATGTTCATGTTGCGAGACTCTTTTTGATGGTGCCATTCCCTCTTCCAGACCCCCTTTACAAGAGTCGTGTCCCACGATCAAAGAAAGTGTAAATAAACGTCTTCTGACAGGCTCCAAATGAGCATGCCCATACCCCCGCCCCAACTATTCAACCCCCCATCTTCCTTTATTTGAGCCCTTGCTGCTTTGCATGTGCGGTTCAATTGAAGTTCCTTGATGCCCCCTGCTCGAGCTACCTCTTTTTGCCATAGGAGTAGCTTTTCTACAAAAACAACCTAGTGATTTATATACCAAATATCTAAGGCTCCTCCTTCTAGCGCTAATGTTGACACCAAATTCTTTCTCTTGTCGAAATCACCCGTCAGCAAGATACCTGCACACTTAATAAACCGTTAACACCCCACAGAACAGTCGCGGCTTGGGTCGTCCGGGGATGTTCCGGTATGAGGATAAGTACATGCGATTAACGTCATAATGGATGACCCAAAATATATGCTGAAAATGTAAGATATTTGATAGTTCTCTTTCTTTGCATGTAGAAAAGTCTTACCTTCTTTAATTTGAGAGATTGTTTGTATATAATCATCCATGCACCGCCAGACGTCCCATCATTCCCTTATGAGTGGAAAAATGACGCCTTCATCCACTCACCCCAAGCGGTCCAATAAGAAACTTTAGAATGGACTATCCACTGACTAAGCCTGTTAAAATAAATAAAAACGGCATAGCCCAATTATTATATAGAATAACTCATGACCCAAAGTTATAATGCAAGGCCCAATAATTCTCATCCCAACAGTATGACAAACAAAACACTTTAATCAAAAGACTGATTTTTGCTCCCCCTTTGATCGAAGGAATCCAATCTTATTATTTTTAGAATCATTATTATTATAAGGTGCTGCTGCATCATCATAAGAAAAATATACATTGTATAGCTAGCTAGCTGTGAAGAAAATAATATACCTTGTATTTAATAAATAATAATATGATAAAATAGTTATTTCTTAAAATTATATCCACGACATTATCTACATTCGTGTATAATGATTTTCTTATATATACTAATATGGATGGATGCCTAATACCTTTTTGATTGAATCGACAGTTTTTTGATATATCAAGACTTTTGGATTAGAAGAAGATGTTCGAAAAAGAAACACCATGGGCACAATCAATAAAGGGCAAAAGTTACAACAACAAAAAAGTTGGGCTCAATCAATGTAGCCGCGTAACTCATTAACAAGATGCCCCAGTGGGCCGAACACAAATGTTAGCGGTATTTTAGTCATTCCACTTGCATTCAAAATTAATTTATTGTGTGTACTGAATTCAAACTTTATTAAGCGTAGTTGAGTTGTTGCTCAACGGTCATGCTATCCGAAAAACGTTCATCTTCTTCTTCTTCCTCCTCCTTTCCCTCTTTCCTAATATTCCAATTGAAAAGCTTCAACAACTCTCTCTCTCCCACTCCTCTTCTCACTCTACATAATAATAATAATAATAATAATAATAATAATAATAATGAAGCAGAGATCTCAGAAAACCGATTCTTGGGAAGCATTTCAACCTCTGCGATCCGAAACCTGCTTCCCAGCTCCGCTTCTGCCAAGCACAAAATGAACTCATACCCTACCAAACCAAGTTCAAACAGCGAAAACATTCCGCCGCTAGATCCAAACATTCAGGCTCACAATTTTTCAACCTCTCTTTCAAACCCTAAACAATTACCCTCAAAACTCCCAAATGGAGTCACTAAATCAGAATCTCAGCAACAAGTATCAGCGCCTCCAGATGCACCAGTCAGGGTATTAAGTGTTGTTAATTAAAATACTTGCTCAATTCTAAGCTTAAGCTCATTGTCCTTGCTTAATTGTGGACGGTGTTATTTTGTGTGTCAATAGGTTGTAGTGAATATTAATGAAAGAGGAGATGATCAAACGGTCCAGAAGGTGTCTGATAATTCATTATCCGTTGAGGATAGAACGTTTAAGTTTGATTCGGTCCTCAATTCGATTTTAAAACAGGTCTAGATTTCAGTTCTCATAATCCCATCTATGCAATTTTTTTTTTTTGTTGCTTAATCTATTGAATTCAGCTAGTGTACACATTAGTACCCAGCCTGAATATATTGACTGATCATGTCTACTGTTGTAGTTATTCAAGCTTTAAATTCTGTTTAAATTTTTTGATAATAAGTGCCACAAGTGGGTCAATTGATGGGTAAGCTGATTTACATTTTACCAGGAGGATGTTTTTGAGTTAATTGGAGTCCCGTTAGTTAAAAGTGCATTAGCCGGTTAAAACACATCAATCTTGGCTTATGGACACGTACTATTATAGTGAATAAATTAAGTTTCAACTTTTCTGCATAAAAATACTATTAAATTTTATATTGTATGTTGAAGTAACTTTGTATGAATTCTTACTAGATCGGAAGTGGCAAGACTTACACTATGTGGGGTCCACCAAGTGCAATGCTTGAAGGTAACTCTAGTCTCCAGGGTGTTGTTCCAAGCATTTTTCAGATGTTGTTCTCCAAAATTCAAAAAGTATGTTTTGTTCCTTGGCTCTAGTCAGTAGTAAAAAAATAAGGCTAATTTGTTGTGATTAATGGTCTTTCTCTCTTGAATTACCCTTTAGGAGCAAGGGAGCACTGAAGGTAAACAAATAGACTATCAATGCCATTGTTCATTCCTTGAGGTATGTATGTGCCTTTGAGCATCCAAAACTGTACAAGGGTTTGTACTTCGACATATTTTAATATTTATGACACCGTAACGTCCACAGATATTCAATGAACAAATTGGGGATTTATTTGATCCAACCCAGAGAAACCTACAAGTGGAAATTTCATTACTATTCTTTTCATTCTTTTTGTTCCTTAAATTTTATGGTTTTCCTTCGTACTTATATTTTATATTTATACTGAGTTGAACTTTTCCAAATAAAGGATGATCCCAAAAATGGATTTTATGTTGAAAATTTGACCGAGGAATATGTTACAAGCTATGAGGATGTAACCCAAATTTTGATTAAGGTATGAACTCATACAAGCTGTTCTCATTTTTGAGAATTTGACTTTATATTGAACTGTATTACCAAATAGAGCTGCTTGTGTGTTATTCTATACATCCTATGAAGTTCTACGTCATTAAATTCTAATTATGATGCAGGGACTTTAAAGTAGAAAGGTTGGAGCTACGAGCATAAATTCAAAGAGTTCAAGATCCCATATTGTGTTTACGTGCATCATTGAATCCTGGTCCAAGGTTATTATTGTTAATGATTACTCTTTGGAACATTGGAGTTACAATTTTACAGTTGATTTTCATTAATACTAGAATTAGATAAAGCAAATGCATTTGTAATCTTGAAGTCGGTGTTTGTGTTACATATAACTTGTATAGTATATCTTTTTGATGTATTGCATGTGCAATGTGTTACATATAACTAGTATAGCATATCTTCTTCTTTTTTTCCATGTAATGTGTATAATATATCTTTTTGATCTTTTTGATGTATTGTATGTACAATGTGTTTTGTACTTTCGAGTTGAATTATGATTTCTTATATTATGTTATATAAATAGGGGATCCTGCATTGTTTGGGTGAACCAAGTAAATTTTGTGTCTTGTGTGATTGTTTCTCTTTCGATTTTTCTTTGCTACACCGTAGGTATCATTGCAAGTCAATGAATCATACCCAAGCTGTGATATAGACTTCTTTACATATTTTCCTTCTTTTACACAATGTCTGCCGGCGTCCTCAATTGTATTTCTCTCAAGTCCAGCAAGATCAATGTGGCTGATTCTGCTTGTTTTTAAACTACCAAAGCACTTTGATGAAGTACCCTGAGATACAAATTTTATTGCTAAAAATAAAAAAATCAATTTAATCAATCACGTGAATGACTAAAGCTATCATGTCATATAGAAAATACATGTTATAATAGATGAATTTCAGGAGTTTTTTTTTTCATTGCTTGCTTTATTAAGTGTCAAATTACCTGTATCATTATGACCCATTTTTTCCCCTTTCCCTTAGAGACCGACCTCGGTTTTTTCCTCTTTTTGTTGTTGTGAATTTATTGTAATTGATGAACCTTAAACATGTAGAACGTCATTGATTATTGTCTTAATGACTCCTCATTATAAAAATAACCCCTTAGGTTTTTGATGAATTTATAACAGTTCTTCTCTTGCATTACAAGTGCTTAATGCCATGTTTCTGTAGTTTGTCGTTGCTATTCTGTTGTTCCTTTAAGGAATAATGATAAACTGTTAATGTGCTACTACTTCTTCTAAATATTTTTTCTTGTTTTTCGCACAGGCACTTGGTAAATATTCTTGCTGAAAGAACTCAGTCTGGAAAAACTGAACCCATTCCGTATGAAAGTTCTCGTTTAACACATTTACTGAGAGAACTGCTTGGAGGCAATGCCAAACTCACTGTTTTATGTGCCATCTCCCCAGATAAGAAGTACTTGACTTCATATCTCTTTGCATTCTATTTTATACATGTTGTAGAATATATTACATTACTTATAGTAGTTCTCTTGCAACTCTATGCTGGTGGTTAATGTACCATTATAATCTTTCTAGGGTATCTTGCAAGTGAGGTCTTATTTATATTCAACTCAAAAGGTTCACCATAGCAAATGGCACACAAATACTAGAACAACTATATATATACCTCCCTCGATTGGGCTTTTTAATTTACTCTCTTCAAAATTTTCAAACAATTCAAACTTTGATGATACGTAATCTTTGGAAACTCGAAATCTATTGAATGTCCGTCTTTTTTGGGGGATGATAAAACATTTACATTTCACGAATTAGCCAATGAAAATCCCATAGAGATTTTTGCTTAAACTACTCCATCAGGGTATTTGGTCCAAAGTGTTATAATTAGGTTAATTCACTAGTCCCCAAACTCAAAGTGTAGCAAGAGAAGGAGAAAATAGATTGGGAAATAGGTTTTGTATTTTCTTTCATACCCTTCAATGACACACATTCTGCTATTTAAAATGAAGGAAATATAAGACATCATGGGAATGCATCTAAGCCATTCATTTTTAATCTAATCCTAGCTTTCCAATGATTTATATATATTCATAACATTACCATCCCCTTAGAATCCACCTTGTCCTCAAGGTGGCACAAGTTTCACATATAGAGCTCACATGTCCTTTCATAACAATATTCAGTCCAGTAGACATAACATTCTTTGTGGTAGGATCAAACACCCTTTTGTCATCAAGAAAGCAGTGTCAAAACGAGGTCGACCAACTTTATCTTTAATTGCATCAGTTATAACTCCAAATATAAGAACAGCAAATAGAAGCCCTAATATAGCTTGATACAAGTCAAAAACATCTTTCCTAATAAAAGTAGTATATGACAATGATAACAAGAGGTAGTAATATTATAATGATTGGAACAGCCTAAATGGGAACAGTGTTGTCCTGCAATGGGTACTTAAGGTCTTCCATCATATCCTCTTTGACAAATCGACGAAGTGGCTCATCAATTACATTTAGATCAACTTCAATAACTACGAAAAACATAAGAATAAGCCAATCGTGCATGTGTAACCTTGCCACTCGAGTCCCATAGGATTTTATAGCGTGCACACCCAGTTGAATATCTGGCAAATGCACCAACTATAAATTATTGATCTTCGCACCAAATTTGTGACTTGTGTATCATTCTCTAGCAATCATGGTTTCAATTATTGGCAATGATCTAACTGCTTGAACGCGAATGTTACCCACAGTATGACTCAATGCTACCCTATAATCCTCTGCTTCTGATTCAGGAACAACATACAGAGGCGTGTTAACAAAATGAGCCAAATGAATAGCTCTAGCAGTTGCCCCTCCAATCTTTGCAGTCCTTTCTTCTTACCACTCAGCTTCAAAGTATTGAGCCAACTCTCTCCACCAAGCCATGATTGCCCCGAAATGGCTTGTTGTCACATGTGTTCCCATCAGGAACTCCATGAACATAAAGCTAGTTATTGGATGCTAAGGATCTGAGCGACCTACTCGAGATCGTTGGATAGCCTCAGCCCCAGATTTCACTATAGGATCTTGACCAACAACATGTTTATGTAGCTCTTCTTCCAAATGTAACAACTTCTCCCTTTCTGTTTGTTGTAGCTTGGAAACAGGAATACTAATCCATTTACTTGTAATCTCAGCAATATCACTCCCACTAACTTTTTCTTTAAGCATGGACTTCCCAGACTTCATATACTCATCCAATTCCTTTTCTGCAGTTTCTAGTTGAAGTTGCAAAGAGTTCAAGCTCTCATATTTCAACTCGGCTGCCCGATTAAGATTGTACTCCCTCTCAGCCTGCTGGATCTCAAGATTTACCTTGTCAATCTCTTCTTTAATCGATTGTACACGTATCATGACAGATTTTATATGCTCCTACTGCTTATTCAATTCGGTTTGTCTCTTCTTAAAGAGATCTAACCCTGCCTCAAGGAGATTTAGTCTATCTTTCGAAGCTTTATCTGTATTATTTGTAAGAAAGAACATTTCCATCTCTAGTTTCAATATTGAACGGTTAATTTCCTCAAGAGCTATTGGTTTTGAAGTAATTTCCATCTCAAGTTTTGCAGTTGATTCCTCAACTAGGTCAATAGCTTTGTTGGGTAAGAAGTGCCCGCTAATGTAATAATTTGAGAGAATTACAGCTTCCACAAGTGCACTATCAAAAATGCTATGTTGCTCATATCTTTCGCGAAGACTACCCAATATAGAGATGGTATCTTCCGCTATGGGTTGATCAACATAAATTTGTTGGAAACGATGCTCCAAGGCTGGATCTTTCTCTGTATTTACGATATTCATCCAAGGTGGTCACCCCAATACATCTCAACTCTCCACGTCTAAGCATGGGCTTCAAGAGATTGCCAGCAGCCATTGCTCCATTGGTTGCACCAGCCCCCACAACAATATGGATCTCAATAATGAAAAAGATAATATGCTCATCTGATTCTGTTACCTCCTTGGCCCCAGCAATGAGTGCACCCATGTCCAGTGATATTAACTTTTGGTTCATTAAAGCTATTCTCTATGCAAGCTATTCTCTATGCCTTCAGAGATTGGAGTTTTCCCAACACCTAACTCACCAATTAGCACAAGATTTTTATTTGTTCTCCTGTAAAGAATCTGGATGCATCTATATATTTCATTATCCCTTCTTATCACAGGGTCAAACTTTTATTCTCTAGCCATGGCGGTCAAATCATTTCCATATTTCTCTAGGGCTTCATACTTTCCCTTAAGATCTTTGTCAATTACTTTTTGTCTTCCCCTTATAGCTTTAACAGTATTCTTTAAGGTTTTCAGAGAAAGCTAAAAATTCTTAAACAATTGTTTTCCAAATCACTTGTTGTATTAGAGCTTCCAAGTCCCCCCTTACATCCAACCAGCACACTCACCAAGAACCTTTGGCTGGAGATTAATGAACTTATCAGTGGCTTCAAGGAGATAGGTATTTTCTACACCAACCTTGGAATAGATACGACTAAAAAGCCCATTCTTCTGCTCTAACAGAGCCTTCATCAAATGTTCTGTCTCCACTATCTGATGTTTGTTCTCTTCCGCCACTTCTAGAGAAGAAAAAATGGCTTGCTAAGCCATTTTTGTAAACTTTTCTTGTGTAATCTTTGAGGAAATTGACTCCTTAATTTTAGGTTCAGTTATGGCATTAAATCCATACATAATCAGATTATTAAGAGAATTATACGCATCTGGTGGCTTCGATTTTAGTTCCACACTATATCCATTTTTGTTCTGAACATTTGTCAAACATGTTATCCTCAACAAGAAATCCTTTTTTATTTGCACAGATCGATTCTACTGCAGTGTTGGTGGACAAACTAAGAGAAGAAAAGTTACTGTGAGAAACAGAAATTACCTTATCGCAAACTTGAGTGACGATTGAGCTTGGGTCTTCAATTTTTGCTAGCAAATTCTTATGATCTCCAACCTTGGGGATAACTCAATCATCATCTTGTTTAGAACTTTCGTCAAACACTTATTGTGCATCCTTTGTTACAAACTTCTGGTTAGAATCGATGAATGACTGAACTCCTTGCATATCAACTGTAGAGTTTCCTTCATCATCAAATGCAAAAAAAAAAAAAAAAAAAAAAATCATCACGTATACTATTATCATGGTATTTTGACCATATGTCATATGTTGCAACACAAACAATCTTCATCCTGAGTGTAACCACAGATGAACACTTTGCGATCTGATTTTGGATGTACATGATTCTTCAATTGATTAGCAATATGATATGTATAAAGAGTGTTACGAGCTTGTTGCATAACCTTTTGTACGAACGTTCGCATGGTAGCACAAAACTGCTCTGCAAATTGGGCAAAAATTGCCTCGATAAAATTACGATAGGCCATTGGAGCACTCTTAATGAAAGCACCAATGTAGCAAGAAATTATAATTTCTTGCAATGACTCCAGAAATATAACGTAAAAGAGATGAACAAGAAGATAGATTGGGAAATAGGTTTTGTGTTTTCATTCATACCCTCCAATGACACACATTCTGCTATTTAAAATAAAATAAATACAAGATATCATGGGAATGCATCTAAGCCATTCATTTTTAATCTAATCCTAGCCTTCCAATGATATATATAAAGCTATATTTATAACACAAAGCTAACAACAGATTGAACTCAAATTGTCCTGGATAAGTTGGAGAATAAAGTAGTAACAGCACGCATAAACATTTTTCTTTCAATTTTATTTAATACACTGTCTTTCTTTTAAAAGCATTTTTATTAGTAATGATGCAACGAACTATTTTAATAGATAATGAGATTAATTCAACAACAACAGCAACAAAATTATAATCACTGAATGGATTTTTACATTCAAAAATTCTTCACCATTAAAATTGTAATAAAAATGCTCACTTTCATAAATTATTGAAAAAGTGTTGGATTACTTTTATTTTTAAAATAATGATTCAATTCAATATTATCAACCAAATAATCACGTATAATTAATTACTTCCTAAAATCAGAGTAATTTTTTGTTAAATACATACATCAAAAAATTCTACACGACTGACTTGCAATTGAAACACCAAATATTTAGTAATTATTTGTTTGTATTCTAAATTTAAAAGAAATGTGGCTCGCACTTCAAATATGAAAGAGAGTTGCCCTATCAAACAAAATAAATAATTTTATAATACATCATCAAGCATTTAAAAACCCAATTTTGGTTGATTCTATGCACACTAGATGGGCAGTAGTCATGCACAACAGGCAAGTCTGGCCTAGTCCGACTTGGGTCTATCAAGCCTCAGTCGTTGACCAGGCAGGGTTGGACCTTTGACTTTTGGCTTGTAAGTCAAGCCAGGCCTCGGATCAGGTCAGGTCAGGCCGGTCCATTTAATTTTTTTTTAGTAATTTTAAATATTATAAAAATATCAATAAAAATTTTAAACTTAATTGATGTATTAATTAAAAGTAATGTATTGCAACTTATAAATTACAATAATAAATTAAAATATTATACAATTTTAAAGATATTATATTATTTTATACTATCATTAATATTAAAAAAATATTTTTTATGAAAAGTATCTTTTTTATTATTATTATTAGTTTACAAATGACTTTCTAGTTTTTACGCTAAGTATTTATTAAAATGACGATGCAATGAAAGGTTTGCAAAAAGTGTAGGTTGCTAGCTAAGTAAGGAAAATCCTTATATATTGTAGGGATTTCGACACATAAAAACAGCGAAATTTCAAATTTTTTAAAACAATTTCTGAAATCCTAAAACAGGATCAATGCGAAAACATATTAATTTAGAGGTTTAGATTTGTTTTACAGATTAGCCGAGCTTGAATGGAGACGATGGATGATTTTGTAACAGCTTCGAATCTTCAACGCAATCCAACGAAACTGCGCCTCTACGATATCCACAAGAACGCCTCGCGAATCGTCACACAATCTGCAGCAAAGAAAGCTGCAGTACTAGCCACCAAGATCTGAATTTTCTGAAGTTTTTCTCTCTAATCACTTTCTAAAAGTGCTAGGGTTTTGTTTTGATTTTGCCTCCCGTTCTGAAAATGCTGATATATCATATATATATATATAGTAGTAAAAAGCAATTGACCAAAACCTAATCTTTTTAGAAAAATAAAATCCGAATTTATATATATTATATATTAATTAAGTCTTAATTAATATACATATATACAAATTATCCTATTAATTTAAATTCGTAATTTAAATACCATCAATCATATTAACATATTTAAATCCTTACAATTTAAATTAATTCTTTTTTAATTACGTTCTAAGTGTGTGACCCTATATGTTATTATTATGTTGGCAATAATTTTAAAATCATATTATAAAATTATAAACAGTGAGCGACATCTAGTAATGCATATTGGTGATTTGATGCAACCTTTTCGTGACCAATATTTCAATGTAATTTAATTATTTTAACCTTGACATCCTAGATTAAACTCGAGGCATAAAATGTGTCATACTCTTCATAATTTAATCTAAGTTTTCTTGATCAATGAGTAGATTATATGAAATAAATCACTATTTGAGCATGGTCATGCATTTCACAGTCCTACTCAATTAAGAGGCATGTGGATATCACTACTAATATATAGGAGGGTTAAATTTCATCTAGATCACTCATATTTCTCACACGATTCATGATGTACCCAATAATCACATTTATTGTCCACCTTATTAAAGGTGATCTTTGATGATATCAAAGTACATTTCAGGTTGGAGGATCATTACATCATTTTCACTATGAAAATTTCTTATGACACTTTGCATAATGCTCCACATAGAATTCTCATGGTGGGTCTGTCCAATACATTGTTATCTAACATGTACCTATGCATTGACTCAATATCTTATATATTTATGATCAATGAGATTTGGCCATCAGTCAATCCACATACTAGTCTCAATGCATCATTGTTGTCCCATTAACAAAAATACTCAACTAGGGACATTTAAGAGTAATGATACTAATTGTAATTATATAATTTCATGTTCAAGTCACATACTTGAAGCTATATAATTTGTATCACTATTCTAAGGATTTTTATTATGCTAACATTTATATAATGCAGTAAATAAAATCATAATAAAATAATTCATTTATTCAATCATATATAATATCAAAAATGTTAAGCAATTACATCAAATAATTGGCCTCTAGGGCATGAACTCTAACATATATTACACTACCCAATGTATTTTTATGGATTTCTTTATTTGTATATAAACAAACATGCATGAATGAACGTATTAAAATACATCAATTTTATTTGGTTTATTGAATGAGTTGTCACAAAGAGAAAGTTTTTGTTTGCAGTAGGAGAATTGAAGTAGTAAAGAAAGAAAATTGACAGGTCGGGCCGGGCTTTGGGTGAATCAGGCCGGGCCTCAGGCTAGGCCAAGCTGGGCCTCAGGGCAGCGCGAGCTTGTTAGTAGGTCAAGGCAAGCCGGATCTGAGCAAAAAAATGTGACATGTTCGTGGCTTTCAAATCGGGCTGGACTAGGCCAGACCAGACCAGACTAGACTTTGATTATGTCAGGCTCAGACTAGACCAAGACTAGGCTATAGATCGCAGGTTATTTGTGCACCACTAATAGACAGTGGCTGTGGTGTGGGTGTCTTTCCTTAAAAAAGAAGGAAAAATTATTTATATTAAATTTACTAGTAGTTTCATAGCTTTCCATGACGGGCCGCGTGTTGGCTGGGTTAACTCTAGCAAGCCCAAGGCCCAGCGCGTTTGCAGGTGCAGCCCTATAAAAATAGGGTTTTATGAGGATATAACAGAAACACTTCTTTCTCTTCTTAAACCGTCTCTTTTCCAGAGTTTGCTCCGTTTCCGCCTGCCATTTGGGTTCTAGGAGAATCCACCTTCTACAACCATGGGTATGAATCAAATTATCATTCTTGTTCAAGACAATCTCCATCATCTTTCTTCTTCAAGACCATCGTCATCATTCCGTTTTTAACGAAAGCCCTAACTTTTTACAGGTATTTCTCGTGATTCGATGCACAAGAGGCGTGCCACAGGAGGCAAGAAGAAGGCTTGGAGGAAGAAGCGAAAGTAAACTTCTTCATTCATAATCAGCCGTAAAATCTATTTTCTATTCATTTCTGGTTTGGTTTCTAAGTAGTGGGTCTGGTCAATTTACATTCCTTTCTGGTATTTGTGATTATAGGCTAGGGTATTTCTGATTATAGGGTAAGCTATGTTTTTTGCATAAAATATTAATAAATTGAAGAAGTATTGTTGCTGGGCTCGTTTATTGTATCAGTTCGATTGTTCACACTAAATCTGGCAGTTTCACTTGTATTGAATTTGCCACTTCATTCCTTACAATAACTTCCAAAAATGATGATTCAACGTGTACATTTTTAATGTTTGATCATAATATGCTAAAACAAGTAGTCTAGAGAACTTTGGTGTTGGGTCACTTTCTAATAACAATGTCGAGTTTTGGAATATATATATATATTTGCTATTGTTGTTTTATGTATTTATTAATCCCTTTTGGCATTTTTGTCTTAATGACTTTGTAATGGTGTTTTGAATATTTTGTTAATCACATTCCCAACGGTTTTATAATGACCAACACACTTGTTGGTAATTGTAACTTACAATTTTGTTTCTTCGAAAGTCATGTTCTTTATTTTAGAGCAACGTCTCTGAATTCTTGTGATAGATGATGGTTTATTCATATATACAGTCTGTATATTAATAAATTTAATTGATTGATAGAACCACCCATAATTTTGTTTGCTTAGATTTATAAGTACTTTCAGTGCCTAAATTTCATGTATTAAATTTCATGTATTTGTTATCAAATAAGGTATGAGCTCGGAAGACAACCTGCAAACACAAAGTTGTCCAGCAACAAGACAGTTCGGAGGGTAAGGGTTCGAGGTGGGAATGTGAAGTGGCGTGCCTTAAGATTGGACACAGGGAACTACTCTTGGGGTAGTGAAGTTGTGACTCGTAAGACTCGAATCCTAGATGTAGTCTACAATGCATCAAATAATGAATTGGTTAGGACCCAGACATTGGTGAAGAGTGCAATTGTTCAGGTTGATGCAGCACCATTTAAACAATGGTATCTTCAGCACTATGGTGTTGACATTGGTCGCAAGAAGAAATCCTCTGCTGCTGCCAAGAAAGAAGGAGAGGTATGATGTCTTTCATACTCTTCGCTTATAATGTTTTTTTCTTCTCCATATTTTATATTTTTTCTGTTGTATTGCTTTTGAGCTTGCTCTTTTTTGTGTTTTCCTTCAACACAAACAATAGTATAGTGTTGTCCACTGGTTGTAAATTATTGATATCGATCTATTATGCTTGATCTATTTCAAGTTAGTAAAAGAGGCTCTTATTTTGTTTTCACATGAATTATTTTGCTGTTGTGTAATATCGTCATCCACTGCATAATCCACCTTCCAGTATTGTTACTGTGGACTAACTATGAAATCTGTATCTGTGATTCAATTGCTGGTAATTTCAAGATTGAATGCATTATTATATTTTCAATTAACAATTGAACAATAAAACAACGCAGGTGCTATTTTTAGATAACAGAATATATTGTGGATAGTAGTTTTTCAGTGACTTAATGACTGCATGCTTTATGATTGATTGATAGGAGGGTGATGCTCCTATTGAGGAGGTAAAGAAAAGTAAACATGTCCTGAGAAAAATTGAAAAGCGTCAAGAGGATCGTAAGATTGACACACATATTGAAGAGCAATTTGGGGGTGGCCGTCTATTAGCTGCAATTTCATCGCGACCTGGCCAATGCGGTCGTGCTGATGGGTATGTGATTCTTGTGTTTGCAGATGTTTATTTTGCTTTAAAATATATGAAATGATGAGTTATGAATCAAATTTTGATATTAAACAAAGGCAGCAAATATGTGGCCATGATGAAACTTGCCATTATTTTCATGTATAGTTTATTTGCATAATTGTATGCTCGTAACATCCAACTTCCAAACTCTTACTGCATGCAAGTGAAACTGTTGCGAAAAATGAGAAGCATATTTTTGAGCGGTGTTCCTATCTTTTGGTTTCATTGACAGATGTTAGCATATGTATTATATTATGATGACGATTTGCAACATAACCAGCTTTGAAATGTATTTTTGATTCAAGATAAAAGATCCTTCACTGAAATCTTCTTATCCTTGATGAAACCTCTCTTATGTATTGTACTTGTATGCTGAACTACAATTTTTTTACTTACCTCTCTTATGTATTCTCCTTATTATATTATGGTGGTGGTTTGCAACATAACCAGCTTTGAAATGTATTTTTGATTCAAGACACAAGATCCTTCACTGAAATCTTCTTATTCTTGATGAAACCTCTCTTATTTATTGTACTCGGATGCTGAACTAGTAGATTTTTCTTACCTCTATTTTGTATGGTCCTTCTTTTTTGACAGATACATCTTGGAGGGCAAGGAGCTGGAGTTCTACATGAAGAAACTCCAGAGGAAGAAAGGAAAGGGTGCTGCGTCTTAAAATTGTGACCTGAATGGAGTTCCAATTTAGAACATTTCTATCTTCTCTCTTAACTTTTTTAGAGATGGAGCCAAAGAACTATTCAGCTCTCACAGTTAGCGTCATTTCTTGTTATGTCTCCGAGTGTTCAAGGAGAATTTTAGCATCATCTTTAATTCTCAATAGTGGTAGTATTATGGACTTAATTTATTATATGGTTGTGGCGTTTAAAATGTAGACCTAATTTCAGATTTATGATTATAGACTTTATTTTATAGGCTTAATAATTTTATCATTTAGTTCTCTATCGTGTGGGTGGTGGTTGCAAATCAATGCATGAATCTTTGACCAACTATGAGTTGCAGCTTCCTATTTCAGGTTTTAGTTGGTAGAGAATAATTAAGTTTTAGTTGGTAGAGAATAAATTATATACAGACGGTGTATAAAAAAACTACTCCTTCCATTTAGGGAATTTTTGTCGTACGTAGCTTATTATTTTTTTTTCTCGCTAAATTAGTTTTGTATTAAATAAAAGAGTACAAGAGGAAAACCCAGTAAGGATAACCAAAAGTGTCATAGGACAAACCATGTTCACAGTAGTCACAACTAAGCCAAAAGTTACAAGTTTCAATGCCTATGGCTAAATCTGTGCCTAATTTCCTTAAACCATTTAAGAGAAATTAAGGTACATTTAATGGTCATGACACATTTTTTAACAATCATACGAATCGGTATCCTAGAGTGCTCATGGCTGAGTTAGACTCGTTCCAAGACACTGTTCGGACTGTTTGGAATTTTCTTGCTTCTGGAACTCCTCTTCAGGTTCTTTCAACTAAATTAAAGCGTGTGAAAAGTTCTCTTGTCAAGCTTAATAGAACAGTGGGTAACCTTACAACTAATGTGATCAAGGCAAGGGTTGATCTTCATCGCACACAGATAGCTGTTGCTGATAACCCTTTTGACCCCCAGTTTATTTGATTTTTCTACACAATTAAAATGATTATATTACAAATTTACCTTTTTCATTTATTCTTTCGCCACATAAGTTTATTATTTATTTGTACATGCTCTTGTATATGCGGAGCTCGTCAATTAGTTGAAGTAGACAGCTGCCACTCTCAATGAACTTAATAGAAGGATCCGTGACATTTACCCGCCCGCCGCCTACGGCCAAATGGTGGTGGGAACAATTCCAAAACCAAAAATACAATCATGTGAGTGCTAGTAATTTTAAGTCCGAGTATACTTGCGCTTTTAATAATAAGATAGGCATAATAATTACATTTTTTTAGTGTGTAAATGGTCATTTGAGATGGAAGAAGAAATAATAATATTTTAGGAGAGAATACTACTACTGTTCTGAGTCTGGACAGATTCTTCCCACTTCTACAGCAAATGGCCTATAATGTGTCCTCAGCATCCCATCTCAACATGAATAATAATGCAGACGATGCGCAGTCATTACTTTAAATATCATTTGCAGTGAACAATAGCTTGTACTTTTTGTGTCGAGGGAACTTACAAAAGCTGAAGTCAAATTTAGCCTACTGTTCTTGACAGCGTCTTGATCACGTGCATGTGTAAATGTTAGACGACTTATTTGCCACAACTGATTCCTTATAAATTGCTCATTGTTTTTTCCCCTTTTCAATTGCATGTCTTGCCAAAAGGTTTTTATCAAGGCAAGGCAAAGCGCACAACATCAATAATTCTTTAGTTCTGACCAAAAGCTAAGCACGTCATGATTTCAACAGCTTGAAAAGAAGAATATTAATTGAGCACAAAAATGGAGGAGAAGAAACAATTGAAATTATTACTATATTCTGTTGTAACAAGACAATATATGTGCATCTATCATTCCGAGGCTACAAGAGTGCAAGTATTAATCAGAAAATCCTCGGCCTGGTTAGGAGGAAAGGAATAAATGGACAGAACTTAATTAATCATGAAACTGTTGAACATCACTCTGAAACTCCTATTGAAATATAGAGTATAAGCTACCTAGCAACCATGTGTTTGGTATGTCTGTCACATTCCTACTGATCTTTGCATCAACGGGACCAACACCACCCAGAAATCCATGCAGTAGTAGATTGTACCTGTCAGACAAATTGATTCAGTTAAAACCTTACAAGTAGTAACAAACTTAAACAAAATATTCAATTGTTAAGAACAGCACCAGTCTGATTGAAATCGAAAGTTCTCCACTAATCTGCACAAGGAGTTAATGAAAGGCAGAAACTGAAAATGCATCCTTACAGAAAGAAGCTATATTAAGCTTATTTCATCTGGTTGAACATGATGCAAAATATGCAAGGAACAGGTATTGCTCGACTTTAGGATTACACCATGGCCTATTAAATTAAATTGCTGTTCAACATGCAAAAAATATATTCTGCAAACATGCAAATGTGTGAAGTTCAAGGGGAAGCACTTTTTCCCTTTCTCCTTCCTCTCCTTCCTACTATTGCATTCTGCCAAAGGCATGTCAGATATAGTTGTCTTGAGATTGATCAAAAGTAGAGGTAAACCTCATTTAAAGACACACGGAGAGCAACCCCAGTTATTAACTTGATTTCACCATTGTTGTTTAAATAAAAGGCACATGCCATATTATAAGGTAGATGTGAGTTTTCAGAAACAGTTTAAGTAATAAAAGGGAATCCATAAAAATGTATTCTCCAAGGAAACTAGTAAGTAATTTAACAATTATTTCAGCGTACCAAGAGAAGCAACAATCCAGTGCACTTCTATAACTTGCCATATTTCTTTCTCAATCTCTCTTTAACAAAATCATTTCGAGCTTTGGTTTGAGCTTTGTTGAGGGGCAACATTGATGTATGAAAGATGCACACCAACAGCAAATAGGGAAACACCGGCAAGGAAGCATCCCAAGGTCATAACCAACTTCTTTGGTGTTGAGGGATAGCAAACAACCATGTGATTACTGGTTTTGTGCGATATCAAGACAATTTTCTTGAAGAACTGAAACCAATAAAATGGCCCACAATAGTTATATAATTACCTGCTTCTATTATAGCTTCACGAATACAGTTTGGATAACATAATTAATACATTTCAACATGACAAAAATTGAAAATTACTAAAGCACCTCCCACTTCAGACTTTAAAAAGGACTACCACTGGGTTTTGTTTTAAACGTTTTGCAAAGAGTAAGGAAGCAGCTAGATGATTTCATTGTATTTTGCCTCGTAAAATTCAAAATAGATTTTGTTGACGTCAGATTTTGGACGTGGGCCGAAATCACCGGGTCGGCCAGCCCAAAACGCGTCACCAATGAAGAGCCCAAAATATGCTGGAATTAAAGATATTTGATCAAGTAAATACTGAAAATTATAACACAATAACTTACGTGGAAACCCAAATCGGGAAAAACCACGGGTGATACTCCAGAAATCCACTAGAATGGTATAAGAGGTGTTACAACATAAAGATTTGTAGCGAAACAACAATACTTCTTCATAGACGCAGTGTATATCACTACCCTTCGATATTTACCGACGCGTAAGAATAGTGCTTGTTGTACACGCCGTATATTACAATAACTCTGAGTATATCGGTGTGCCGGAGTGTGACCAAGATGAAGTATTCCGGTTCCGTATTTGGTGTTGTTGAGAAGACGACCTCTTTATCTCTCTTGTGGTGTTGCCGGCTTCAAGTGTTAATGATCCTCCTCTCTCCAGCCTCCTCTTCGTGATATGCATCTCTGTAGATAATAATGTCCCCTATGACTTTCCTGGTTTCCAATATATTTGGCTCTCTCTATCTAATAATTAACTATTACAAATATCTAAAGAAAGAGTCACCACCCACTCATCCACGTGTGCATCAATGAATGGAGGTATGACTGTAACATACATACACCTATCCTTACTCTGTCAGATATTTAAATGATGACTCATGGCCAAATATTTACACCCCAACATTGCCCCCCACTCTCCTGTTATAAGAAAATTTATAATAGGAGAGTAATGCAAAAAGTACATTTGAAACACCAAATATAACTGTCATGCCGTCGGGTTGCACCCAATTTGTCGATCTTGAAACTGTCGAGATGGAGTTACATCGGGTGTTTTAACGGGTCTGATTACCCCTGTCTTTGTTTATGTCTTGGGTTGGAACAAATTACTATAATTCGTCCCCGCCTACAAATTAGTCGACATTTTTCACAAATTTTACGAACAGAAGCTCTTATTTTCATATTTGGCATTCCTTACCTTAATTCTGAATCCACTTTTTGGAAGAAAATAAGTTTCTTGAAATTTTTCATCTCGAATCCTATTCCCACGAAAAGAATGTTGAAGTTGAAAAAACACCTAATCTTTCGAATTCTTATTGCGAAGTCGATAAATTATACGTCCTCTGGTTGAATCATAACGACTTACTTCAATTTTGACTCTATCGCCTGGCAGTATCCGTATAAAACTACGTCGGATCTTTCCTGAAACATAACCTAGAATCATATCTTCATTATCTAAGCGAATCCGGAACATACCATTGGGAAGCGATTCAGTAATTAAACCTTCATGAATCTATTTTTGTTCTTTCATTCCAGGTAAAGCCTCCTTGAAGTATCAACTGATGGAGGAGGAACGATATTAGACAACCCGCCCTTTTTCTTTTTTTTTTCACAAATAGGAAGTTTCGAATCCAATTCGGATATTAGAAGGATTACCATATATAACACAAAATTTCTCCGCCAATTCTTTCTAGTCGAGCCTCTCGGTCTGTCATTATACCTCGAGAAGTAGAAAGAATTACAATTCTGATCCTGCCTAAAATTCTAGGAATTCGTTGATAGTTAGAATAGATTCGTAGACCAGGTCGACTGATCCGTTTTAAATTTAAAATATTTCTATAAGGCCTTTTCCTATTCCTTCTATGTCGTAGGGTTAAAACCAAAAAATCATTTTTGTTTTCTTGATGTTTTCTCACGTTTTCGATAAAACCTTCTCGTAAAAGGATTTTAACAATATTTTCAGTGATATTAGTAGATGCTATTCGAACCACTCTTTTTTTATCCATATCAGCATTTCGTATAGAGGTTATTATGTCAGCAATAGTATCCTTACCCATGATGAATTAAAATTCTTGGTGCTCCCAAATTTTGATATAATCAACATGCTTTTCTTGTTTTTTTACTTATTTGTTTATGAATATGAATTCTTAAAGGCATATGCATGAGACATAATCTATTAATTAATCTGAATCCATTTCTTAATCTCTTTCTTTCAAATACTTTACTCTAACCATATCATGGTCTCATTTTATAATACCTCCGGAGCTAATGAAACTATTTTAGTAAAATTTAACTGTCTCAATTCCCGGGCAATTGCACCAAAAACCCGAGTTCCCTTTGGGTTTCCTTCTTGATCGATGACAACCGCAGCATTGTCATCATATCGTATTATCATACCGTTATCACGTTTGAGTTCTTTACAAGTATGTACAATTACAGCTCTGACCACTTCTGATCTTGTTAGGGGCATATTTGGCACTGCTTCTTTGATCACAGCAACAATAACGTCACCGATATGAGCATATCGACGATCGCTAGCTCCTATGATTCGAATACACATCAATTCTCGAGCCCCGCTGTTATCCGCTACATTCAAAAGGGTCTGAGGTTGAATCATATCATTTTTTTTATAATCTATTCTTTCAATGCAAAGGGCAAAGAAAAAAGAAATATTGTTTGTCCAAAAAAAGAAATCAGCACCTGCAATTGTGTTTTTTTTTAATCCTCAAGACCTATTTCCTTTTATTCTCCATTTTTATGCCAAAAAAATGAATTGAGTTCGTATAGGCATTTTAGACGATGCTATTGAAATAGCCTTTCTGGCTATATTTTCTGTTACTCCACCCATTTCATAAAGGATTCGACCCGGTTTAACAATAGCTACCCAATATTCAGGGGATCCTTTCCCCGAACCCATACGTGTTTCTGCGGGTCTTACTGTAACCGGTTTGTCTGGAAATATACGTACCCATATTTTTCCACCACGTCGTGCATTTCGTGTCATTGCTCGTCAACCTGCTTCTATTTGTCTAGATGTGATCCAAGCAGGTTCAAGTGCCTGAAGAGCATATTTACCGAAAGAAATATGATTACCTCAATAAGATATTCCCTTCATTCTTCCTCTATGTTGTTTACGGAATCTGGTTCTTTTGGGGTTATAGTTGATGTGAATTCCATCTCTACTGCAGAACTGGACGTGAGAGTTTCTTCTCATCCAGCTCCTCGCGAATAAGAAAATCTTCGACTTCTATATTATTCGTTTGTATATCTTGTTTTTTTAGATAACTAAACATGTTAATATTTCTATTTTAAATTTAAATATTGTATGACTTTTTATTTTTATAATGTTATAACGAATCTTTATTTTGTTTTGTCTTTTATTTTCTTCGATTGACCCAAATTTAGCAATCCAAGAAAATAAAGGTTTCGCAGGCGAATATTTACTCTTTTCATCGCTATTTCAGTTGTAGGGTTAGCTCTTGATTTTTCTTTTCCCAATAGATGAATATGAATGAATTAGTCTCTGGTTTGTTCCGCCATCCCGATCAATGAATCCGTTTTCAATAGATTTGGATTCATAGGTTCCATCGTTCCCATCGCTTCTTATTTAATGGTTAGGTCTGATTTCTACAATGGAGCTCATAATGAAATTTTTTCTTGAGTCAATCTTCTTAGTCTTTATTGGCTCGAAGCTCTTATGTTTTTTATTTTATAAACAGATGCATTTAATTATGTACGAATCAGTATTGATGCTTTATTACACTGCCTTTTATGAGATGACTCATAGACCTTACATATTGGATGGAATTCTATATCATTGGTATTTTTCTCTCTCTTTCTTTCACCCTTCCTTTTATCCACATCTTTGTTCTCTATTTCGCTTTATAACTTAGAATTAGATTGATTT